>JACEGR010001252.1:0-179643 GCA_014170235.1 Listronotus bonariensis
GGGGCAAGTGCTCATTTACAAATAGTCTATTAGAAACACCGTCGATCTTAAAGCCCTGCACATTTCCCAAATCTTTCCTGGCAAGCTTGGCAGCGGATAGAAACCCATCCCTGTGCAGCTTGGATAAAAAATTAATAATTATGTTTTTTGGTTTGTTTTCTACTTGAGTTGGGACTCTAAAGACGCTGTCAATCATGGCAGTTTCTAGTTTAAAGTTCAACTTATCAGCAACTTTGGCGACAATTGAAACCAAATTTTCGCTGGGTTTTTCCGGAATATCCTGCAACTCTACATTATATGAGCGATTAAATTGTTCCAAATTATTTAAACGATTTGCCATTTGCGACATTTTGTTCTTAAGAACACCATTCTCTACCTTCAGTGCTTCTGTTGTCTTAATTAAATCATTAAATCTCAACAGCTTTTGTTCAAAGTCTGTAATTTTGTTAAAGCAAAAATCAACAGAATCACGCAGGAGCTGCATTTCCTGCTGAATAGTCCGCATAAATTCCGGTACCTCTAGATTCAATGACGTATCTACGGACGACGCGCCTTCCTCCGCATCGGCATTCGATCGATTCCTTGGCGATTTTCGGCAGGACTGACAAGCCCATCTTGCGCCAGGTAAACTATTCAACGTGGTCGGCTGACCCTTGGCCACATCTGAGCAGGTCGAATTTGCGTGATAAGAGTTATAAAATAGTATTTGTCGTTATTACCCTGTTTGTCAAGTTGTTGTTTTTAGAGCAATTGTTCTTATTGTTACTGTTGTCTTTATACGCAATACGCATTACTAGGCTCAACATAATCCGCGTGTTAAGAAAATATCGAAACATCAAGAACGTTTTGGGTTTAATATGAAGTGTGGAATTTTAGGAACTAAAATACCAGGTCTATGTATTTACCATAATTCATTAACTGCAGAAATGATACCTTCATTTATTTTTGCAGCACAAAATGTAGCATGTTAGCATGTCAAACTTATCTTTAGAAGCTCCTGCATATTCGATCGTAATAATACAATAAGATATTAGCTATTCACCAATAAACAATAATAGAGACAACAGTAACAATAAGAACAATTGCTCTTAAAACAACAACTCGACAAGCAGGGTAATAAGGACAAATACTATTTTATAATGATATTAAATTATGTTACAAATACGGTAACAGGTATTAACGTCCAAACATCAGATACAGGGGTACTTTTTTTCGAGCCATATAAAAAAATAAAGTTGATGAAAATTAAAAACGAAACGTCGGGTATAAAATCTAAAAATACCAGTAGTAGCTAAAAAGTGCCAATGAAAAAGTGTTATTAGTTTTTGTTTTTTTATATCTTTTCAAATAAAGTCAGAAAAAAATAAAATCGATAAAGTCAAATTTTGGTTTTTGCCAAATATCTCAGCCAGCCATGAAAATTTTTCAACTTTTTAAACGTCATGTAAACAAGCTTTAAAAAACACAACTTTTTCCTAATTTAACCCAAGCTGTATCTCCAATAGGTACTGAGACTCCCATGCTTAGGATCCTTATCTTGGACACACTGTATAGCTAAATCTATATATTCTTTTGTAACATGGTCGTAAATTTGGATGTATTTTGCGCATTTATAGATATATTTGAGCGTTCCATAAGCATTGGTTTTTTGTAAATTATTAAAAATCTGTAATCGCAATTTTCTGTCCTGTCAACAGGAATAAAACTTTTTTTTCCGAAACCGAAAAACATATTTACCAACAGCCATAATATTTATATCATGTCGTTTTTTTCTAAATTAAAATAAAACATTTATAAACTAATCTGCCGCCCCCTAAAAATTTGCCACCTTAGGGTCCAGCCTACTCAGCCTGCTAGTAAATCCAACACCGACTCTTTCAGAAAAATCAGTTTTAATTAAAAAATACCATTGTTTTTTGAAAACAACGATACTCTATAAAAGAAATCTATGTGATTTTTAAGACAAGAAAAACCATGTAGGGGTAGCATCTTATTTTCAGGTTTATTGCTTTGGTATGTATTGTGTTAAAATGAAAATGTACAATTAAAAAAAATCTTTTATGTCATTAAACACCATTTTATTTTACTTTATTATGTGTTTGTCTTATCTTTATATAAGTTTTAATTAATAATTAATATTAATATTAATTAGTGCGATATGGACAAACTATATATATTTTTTAAATATTGCTTATGTTTACATTTCTAAATAAATGCTTTTTTAGGTAGGTTAGCCGGGTTTAAATGTGCAAAAGGCTGTCAAGCAAGCCTTAATGATATTAGTTTTTAAAGGAGTGTAAAATCTGAGGCGGACCTAAATTCAAATATAAATCATGAAATAAACCTTGCTTTTAATGTTTGATGGGTTTTAAGTCCTTTTATAAAAGTTAATTACCTCTTTATATTACACATAATACTTTTGTTATTATGTTATTAAGACTATACTATACAATTCTAAAGATTATGTGTACGATTATAGATTTAGCAAAAACTATAGGTGGTACAATAATAAACTGTGTTTTATTGTAACTTAAGAAAACGAAATTTTTAAATAGGAAACCTTTTTATTTAAATATATTATTTTTTGTAAATTAATGCTTATATCTATTCTGACTACAAGTTGTGGACAAAAAAGTAATACCACATGTTTAGTATTTTTAATTTTTGATTTTCTTTCCATTTATTTTGCAACACTTTTTTTTAACTTTAGGAGATGTTGCTTGATAAAAATGTTTTCGTCAACGATAAACTTCTTGACTAAGCTAAATTGCGTTAAATCGTTGTATTGCGGCTGGGGGATACAATCTTGGATTCTAAAATCCCGGGATCCCGCCCCTTTACAGTCCCCGGAAATAAATTTTTAAATCCCGGGATTTTCGGGATCAACAAATAAATGTAATATCTTTAAAATAATTGCATGAAAAAAAACGCTTTTAGTTTTCCTGTCAAGTTATTAATGCCAATAGTTAAAAAAGTCAGTCATTTTTATTTCCCATCTGATTTTAGTCAGTTTTACGCGGTCTAACCACTAATCTCAATGGATAGCCAATGCCTGTTACCTGCGTGAAACAGTAGTTACAATTCATGGGCGAAAAAAGTTTGTGCGCAAGCAAATCGAAGGGGAACGCACCTGGCGCCAAACGAAGTATCGGGCAGAATCATGTGAATTTATCGCCGCTTTTTAACACGCTTTTATTAACTTGGGTTGTAACTATCTATCTATCAATCTATCTATCCATCTGGCTGCCTATGTAACGGAATCTTTGAGCCTAATTTTAACCAACTTCCAGCTATTCGATTTCTTTGAAACTTTGCACACGTATTAAGGACCCATGACAATGCAATAATCTGCAAACAGTATCCCGTTATCTTGTTTTTGATCGCCAGGAAAAAAATTCCATTATATTATAAAAACAACACCTAGGTTGCCATCTGTTGGCAACATTTCAAACTTTGCTATTAAATGAAGAAGAAATTTTTTAGTGGGTTGCAATATGTTGGCAACGGTCCAAACATTGCCTGGATTGCCATCTGTTGGCAAAATTTCAAACTTTGCTACTTAATGAAGAAGAAATTTTTTAGTGAGTTGCAATCTGTTGGAAAAATTTTAAAATTTGCTACTATTGTCATTTCATAGTAAAAAGCGTGGGGTGCTTAAAATATTAAATGTTATAATTATTATATTTGCCAATATCTATGATGGAAAAGTTATGAAAAAATAGTAAAATGCACCCCACGCTTTTTACTATGAAATGACAATATTTTTTTAATGAAAAATTATTTAAAACAGGCGGTCATAAAACAGAAATATGTATTACCAACTGACATCTGACAAAATTCACAGTCATTCAGTCATAACATAACCTAAAATTCCTTTAATGTGAAATTAAAGTTGAAAAAATCAGTTAACTAAGCTATTAAAAACAAAGTATACACTTTAATTGAAATACAAGAAGCAAATAAAAGTAACTAACAAGTTATTGCATATAACTTTTATACCATCTTCCATTTATACTTTCTAAAAGAAGGCCTTTATTGAGTGTTAGGTACTTGTACCGAATGTTAGATTAGGACAAAGACTGGAAATGGAGATTAGCAAACTACATTAAAATATCACTTAAGGTAAGTAAACTAAAGTAAACTCATATTTAGAAAAAAACATTTATGGTAAATTTCTTTTTAGTTTAAAAAGGTAATATTTTAAAAAATATTTGTCTTATTTATGCAAATTGGGTAATTGTTTCGAAAGTTGGAGCAACCCCCATTTTGACCAAATTTGATATACAGGGGCACAGAACTAATAAAAAAGGGGCTGGTTATTTTCCACCAAGTGTCATCTGTCACCTGTACGTCCCAGTGGTACCAACCACCGGCCATTTCAAGAGTTCGATCTGAATCGATTTTACTCAAATTTTATATTAGGGTATTTTCAGAAAGTAAATCTGAAAAACTTTGCTAATCTTGACAAAATGGCGAAAAAATTTTTTAGTGAATAAACTGGAGCATTTATTTTCAAAAAATTAATTGATATAACGAACTAAAAAATGAAAAATAATTAATAGTTTAAAAAAACTAAAAAACACGCTTTTATATGCAACCGAACTAAAAATTAAAAAATAATTTTTCATTAAAAAAAATATTTTCACTTCATAGTAAAAAGCGTGGGGTGCTTAATATATTAAATGTTATAATTATTATATTTGCCAATATCTATGATGGAAAAGTTATGAAATAATTAATAGTTTAAAAAACTAAAAAAACACGCTTTTATATGCAACCGAACTAAAAATTAGAAAATAATTTTTCATTACAAAGAGTTTGTCACTTCAGAATAAAAGCGTGGGGTGCTTAATATATTAAATGTTATAATTATTCTATTTGCAAATATCTATGAGGGAAAAGTTATGAAAAAATAGTAAAATGCACCCCACGCTTTTATTCTGAAGTGACAAACTCTTTGTAATGAAAAATTATTTTCTAATTTTTAGTTCGGTTGCATATAAAAGCGTGTTTTTTAGTTTTTAAACTATTAATTATTTTTCATTTTTAGTTTCTGCTACTCTTGACAAAATGGCGAAAAAATTTTTAATGAACAAGAGTGGCACATTTTAAAATTTTTCCAACAGATTGCAACTCACTAAAAATTTCTTCTTCATTAAGTAGCAAAGTTTGAAATTTTGCCAACAGGTGGCAACCTAGGTGTTGTTTTTATATTTTTATAATATAAAGGAAAATTTTTTTCCTGGCGATCCAAAAAAGAATGTTAATTTTTATTAATTGCACATTATGTATTATGTATACATTACACATAATGTAATTTTTATTATTTAATCCTTGAACTAATGGTGCAACTAACCCTATATTTTTATTTTTCATAAAAATTAAACACTCATGGTGCAACTAACTAAATTGTGTAAAAACTAAAAATTTCTTCTTCATTTAATAGCAAAGTTTGAAATGTTGCCAACAGATGGCATCCTAGGTGTTGTTTTTATAATATAATGGAATTTTTTTCCTGGCGATTCAAAAAAGATAACGGGATACTGTTTTTAAATTATTGCATCTTCATCGGTCCTTGACACGTGTGCAAAGTTTCAAAGAAATCAAATAGCTGGAAGTTGGTTAAAATTAGGCTCAAAGATTCCGTTACATAGATAGATAGATAGATAGGTGGATAGTTACAACCCAAGTTAATAAAAGCGTGTTAAAAATAGTAAAATGCACCCCACGCTTTTTACTATGAAGTGAAAATATTTTTTTAATGAAAAATTATTTTTTAATTTTTAGTTCGGTTGCATATAAAAGCGTGTTTTTAGTTTTTTAAACTATTAATTATTCGTTTGAACGACGTTAAGTCAGTACCGTATTTAAATAAATTGTAAAAATACAGTTACATCAAAAACTTCTAATACGCTATATGTCAATTGTTGCCGTATTCAAGAAAAACAAGTACCTATTAAAAGCAGTCGGTGGTGTCTGCCACGGGTGACACCTTCAAGGGGCGGCAAATTGAAACATGAAATGTATAAGAAGTTGCGATTGAAAGAGAGAAAGACCTTTTTTGTGGTCGTCTTTTCATTTGTTATTATACATTTAAAAAGAAGCAATTTTTTGCTCTTCAAATTTTTCTCAATAAAAAGGCCGGTCGGGGCGGTATACGGCAAGTTTTGCCCCTCGTTACAAAAATAAAGATCCGGGGGTAATTAAAAGAAAGTAAAATAAGTAAGTATATCAACTTAATGTATTACATAAGTTTAAACAATGTAACTGAATTAATAAAATGTTATCACCAAATTTGCTACTCTGACAGTTTTCAATAATTAGAACGTAATAAGTATTTTTTTAAACTTTTTAATAATATTATCGACAAAATCATTTACGTTATTTATTGTAGTAACATTTTAAATTTTGTTTTAAACCTCTCTGTAATATGTTCTGAACTCCAAATGTGTAATGATATGCAAATGTCCAATTTTACTCGAGCTGAATTTTATATTATTAATTAGGCCACAATAATACTTTATTTATCCTTTTTTGGGCTTTTTATTACGATAGGTTAATTTTTTTAAAATGTGTTTTTATGCCATTTTTAGAAGTTGTTGGACGGACATTCCCCTGCTTTGATTTTGCAAAACCACGACAATATTTTTTGGCCAATTCCTTTTTGTTTCCTTTATCTTGCCTAGACTTACGCCATTTTACAAAACGAAACAAAAGTATTGGACCCAGATATGTGATATATGCTAAATTCTAACCTTAAAATATCGAAATATGAAATCAAAAATTTTTTAACGCTTTTTTGCAAAGTTTTATATATTGGTAAATGCTAAAGCAAAAATTTACCCTTGATTTAAGTTCAAAACATAAATAAAAAAACGTATTTTGCATGTCTGAGTCACCATTACTTTTTTATTCTAGAATAAATTGCTTAAAGACTTCACAACTGAAGAAAAATATTGTTGTCTATGACTCATGTCTATTAAACTAAGAATAAAACATAGGACCCAAACTTTTTAAGGTCAGGGAAAAATTGTGACTTTTCTGATCACGCATTCATGTTTAGTAGTCCAAAATACATCACAGAGTCTGGGTCATATCCTTTTTTTATTTTATCAAGCGACATTAAACTAACGATATTAAATTATTATTATTCCTATCGACGTAACCCAGGTAATCCGTTTACCTTTTCTTTAAAGATAATTTAGCAAATCTTTGTCCTTATTCACTGTTGACATATCGTGTCCATGATACTACCTAATTTATATTCGTAAAGAAATGTAAAATAATATAAACTATTATATAAATATATAACAAAAACTTTTCTTTACACATTAAGATACTGAGAGTTTAAGATTTAATAATTTCAAAAAGATTTAAGTTCGGTACTGGACAGGACTTTTTAATGCGCATGTAACAAAAACCTTCCGGTGGGCCTCAAATTTGTTTACTGCGCGAGGTCGTAAAAATCCGGAAAAGGCAACTAGGCTCTGTGTATTTAAATGTGAGATATCTATTGGTCTAACTTGAAGTAATCAGTCATGTATAACAGTCCGCATCACGCAAGTTATTGAAATTTTACATTGAAATATGTTTATTTAAAGTACATTTTGGATATTTTACTTTTAATTATTTATAGGGTTTTATATTGCCTTACTTAAGTTTTTTTGTATTGTAAAAATTACAAACTTTTTAATGCGGTCGATTTTATAGGTTATGTGAGGGTATGCCGATGTTGCAGAAATACAGTTTTGTTTTTATTTTTAAAGGTACCTAATTAAGACGACTGTACACATGTCTTTAACAAAAGAAAGTGTGTATCAAGTTGATTTTTCTATATTCTAATTATTAGTTTGCTTTTTTTTGTTTTAAAAAGAAAAGTTCTTTTTGTTCAGATTTTTTTACATTCCCAAAAAGTTTTAAAATTAAACCCGATTTTTGAATATTTTTGCATTTTTGTAGTCTCCCCTTCAATCCTGTGATAATCCCGAAATCCCGGGATTGTTTGTGCCCAGTCCCAAACTCCTGGGATTGGAAAAAAGGCCCGGGATTATGTCCCCTAATTTCGGCCCAAGGAATTTGTGGTAGCATGTTGCACCGACATTTTGGAGACAGCCTGTATACTCAGGGCCGTATTATCCATTAGGCAGACTAGGTGCCAGACAGGGAAGTAATAGGCGCTAGACAGGGGAGGTTTTAAAAAGTTTAGGTCGAGTAGGGATTTTTGGTGAGTAATTTTTCTGTGAATAGGGTGCTTAGAAATGAAATAGGGAAATAGGCGTGAAAAGGAGGGTGGTAAAATAAGCTGGTACTCAAAATAGGCGCTACGAAGAGAAGAGGACTTTTTTTTGCTGTTCAAAAATTTTTTGGCGGAAAATAGGCGCGCCGGTAATTGTCCTATGGCGCCTCAAACAGTTAATACTTTTTTATAGTTTTTATTAAAATAAAAAAGTGTTTAATTTACACAAAGATATGCCGGTCTGACCTGAAATAATATATATTTAATTTTTTACATGGTTAACACAAAACTACCTTGGTTGAATAAAAATTAACAATATTGTATAACAAACAAGGCTTTGCGATAAATTATTTTTTAATTACACTTATGTTCCACCAATAATGTTTTGAATAATTGCTTCGATAACTATCTTATTTTTGGTCTTCCGATTTTTAATGACTTATATGCAAATAATTAAATTTCAACATATCCTGGAAACCAATGAAGGATGTGTTGCTTTTTCAAGAAAATTATCATTTGAGGTCAAGGTCATCAGTTTTTATTTTATTATTTTGATCCAAAGCGTGCTATAATAAAGACTGATTATTTACTTTAGCACGGAAGATACCGTGAAGAGGCAGATTTCATTGTTATTGTTTATTTTACAACTATACAGGGTGATCCCTAAGTAATGAGCCAAAATTCAACTGAAGGATTGTAAAGGTAAAAAATTGCGATTTTACTGAACTTACCGCAGTACAAAAATTGTTATTAACCGAGACACAGGGTCTCAAATTTTTAAAAATATTTTTAAACTATTTTGATAATATTTGATACGTTTTGAGTACTGTAATAAAACTGAATATCTAGGGGTTTTCTGAAACCAGCTATTCGTATTACTTGTTTGTACGTCCGAGTAAAATATTTAACCAGCCTGTGCTTTTTACACCAAAATATACCTTGAAAAAATCGCTCTAAGCAACCGTTTTCTGAATATTCGCGTTTAAGTTGTTCAGTGCAACCTAAAAATACCTTGAAAAATACCGTATTAGCCATAACATCTGCCTCATCGTAAACGAATAATTTAACGTAGAGGGTGTCTGACTATCGTTTAACCCATTTTGATCGCGAATACCTTTAGAACAAACAAAGATATCGAAATTCGGTTTTCGCAGAGAGCGATTAAAATGGGTTAAAATACAGTATTTAATAATGTATCCATATTTATACTGTTTGCACTAAAGCACTGAAGGCAAATATCTTAAAAACGATTGCTTAAAACCATTCTTTTAAAGTATACCTTTTTTGTGTAAAACATAGGAAAACTGGTTTTCCTTAACAGTACATATAGAGAAACACAAAAAGTTGGGACGTTTTGAAGAAATTTTAGATTAGTGTAGGTGGCGTACTCTAGCTTACACTTAAAAATTAACATCAGATATGCTCATGTCAAAAACCCCCGAAATACCGAGTTTTGTTACAATGTTCAAAACATATTAATCTTTATCGAAATAATTAAAATATATTTTTTAAACTTTAACGCCCTGTATATAGTATTACCATTAAAAACATTTTAAAGACCTTTAAACATTTTTCGTGTTTAAAATGATTTTCTATAAGAGATAATTATATTAAATGTGGTATTTTGTTAAACTTTTTGAAATATCTTTGCCACGGTAATGTAATATACAGAGTGTTTTATTAAAAAAAATACTTTGTGTTATACCTTTAAAATAAAAGCCAATGAAAAAATGTAGGTACGCCACTGAATTCTACGTAAAAGTCCCTAAAACTATTTAGTACCTAGTCAAATTGACAAAATTTGAAAAAAGAACTCTGTATCTCCAGAAGAAATCAAGTTAGTCATTACTTTTACACTGAATTTGTTTTAAAAATTAAGATTGTGGAATCCGATTAATTCTATCCTTTTTAAGTTTCGCTTTACCATGCAAGGTCAACGAAAATCGGTGCCGAATTAAGACCTTCGTATGCCCTAAGCGAGACATGCCCCCTAGCCATGAAATTTTTTGACGAGCGAAGAAAAATTTTTTTGCTAAAACTTTTTGAAAATTTGTTACCAAACATTTTGTAAAGAGCAAAAACAAGGGCCTAAACAACTTTATATTACAAAAACAGGCACTTGTACGTTTTCTCTTTTTTACTCTTTAGTACCTCCTTTGTGGTGCCTCGCACAACGTGTTGCCCCAAGCAATTGTTTAATTTGCTTATAGGTTAATCCGAAACTGACGAATAGGCGCCACTCTGTACACAATAATTGCTTTAGGTTTCAATGGAAGAAAACATAATAAGGTTTTTATAACTTTGAATAATTATTGGCAATTTTTAAGCCCGCTTTCTTTCCGTCACAATAGTTTCTTAAACTTATTTTTAGCAAATAATAGAGAATATTTTTTATATCTTTAATAAATTTTTTATTATCGCAATAGAGTAACGGATTTATCAGCAGGCTGGAACCAAAAGTTTGTTTATGTCAGGATTTTTATGCACGAACAGGGTGTTTAATAATTACGGGTAAAGAAATTAAAGACATATTCATTATATAAAGATAGCTCTGCAAGTTTTTTGTTCTTAAAATACTGGCATTTAAAATTTTCAAATTTCCCTACTACTGTTAATAACACTGCCAAGTTGTATCAAAATCAAATAAGGAATTCTTGACATATAAATAAAAAACCTAAGTATTCAAAAAGTTTTAATACCCTGCATCTAAAAAACAATGCTTTTTTAGACCTATGTTTAGCTATGTTAGCTTAGAAATATGCAATTATTATATTTATTATCATTATTTTAATGTATTTAGGTCGGAGAATTTCTAAATTGTAATAAAAAACAGTTGTATAAGAACCAAAAGAATTACGCCATAAATAAAGCGTTTTTCAAATAGAACACGCTATTTTATATTCCATTTTTAGATTCTACTGCCAATTCTTAGGCCGCTGACACGAAACATAAGCATAAGCGACCAGCGCAGAGCCGAAAATGTGAGAGCGATGTCTTTGATCTCTATGCGAGAATAAAAGAACTTGTTTTTCTTTTTAAACAGCCGGCTGCAATATTCCTGAGCAAAAAAATCTCTCGTCCGAACAAACATAAGTATATTATTCTTGGAGCTTTTTTAAGGTATATAAACTGGCTTTAAGACGCTGTTTACGACAAAATATTGTAGTCATTACCAACATTACATAAAGAGATTTAAAACTTTTCGCTCGGCCTTCACGCTCTGTATCGTGACCGAGACCTTACTTTTTTAAGAAGAGTTTCATAAGGGTATTTTCTTCTGGTTTTTAGGTTTTTGACGCTTAAGCAGTCACACAACAAATAATTAATTATAAAAAGCTAATATACAGTGTGTCTACCTAAGTTGGTGTCATTTGAAAAACTTTTTTATTAATAATTTAATTTAAAAAATATTCTTTGTTAAAAGTTCTGCATGGTCCAAGACCTAAAATACAATCATCAGATATCAAAGTATGTAAGTCATATACAAGTTTTGGTAAAAAATGTAATTTTAACACTTAAAGTTTTTTTTAATATTTAACACACCGCTGTTCAAAAACCAAGACGTTTAGGACATATGTTTATATGAATTTTTTTCTTATTTTCTGTTGTAGAATCGAAGTTTTTTTCCTATTTTCAATAGTAGAATCGCCCCGTAAAGTTTGTCGGTTTAGTTACTTACTTACCCTGTATATATGTAGGTAATTTGATTGAAATTGATGAATATTTTGATGTCTATTGGTGCCCAAACGTTAAGGTTTATCGACTTATAAAAGTACCTTATTTTTTAAGTTTTTAATTGTCTATAAAATGGCGCCTCTAGCTTTGCGATATCTGTCAAAATAAAAAGTTATGATGTAAATAAATTTTAAGTTTTAGGTAAAGTGCCCTCTGGCGGTACTTAAAAAAGTACTTTTGTCTTGAAATTTTAGAATCTGCAAAGCTCGATTTGTGGGCCAAATATCAACTGGATTGGTTAAAAAATAAATGCAATATGGCGAAAAACCATAATAAAAAATGAACTTTGACGGCTTGTAACTCGAAAACGAATAACATTTTGAAAAAATTCAGTTTTGTGATCAATTTTTAAATCACCCTGTTTATTAATATAAGAACATATAAGTAAAATTTGTGTTTTTATTTTTTTTAAGAAAAATATCTATATATATTAATTATAATTTTTTGTAAATGCATAAATAAAAAAGTTATTAAATAAATAAATAAAAAACAAAATGGCGGCCATTTTCATATAATTGGAATCTTGCGATCGTTGTAGACTTTTGTTATCTGCAGCTATTTTTCTACACATTAAACAAAAAAGAATGGCTTGTTTCCAATTTGTACTAACCTAAAATTAAATTAGCCTGCACTACATGTTTTGTTTAATTGAAATATTCGACTCTTTGCTGCCCACCCTCCAAATTTTTTTGTCGGGTATCTCCTCACTCTAACCCAGTAATTTTAGGAAAAATGCAAAAAAATTAAGCTTATGATGGAACGTAATCACCTACCATACAAAGGTTTTTATAGATAATAATTATAAATACATAGTTAGTTAACAATCGTGTTACTCTTGGCACCAAAACCTAATTTACATATCTTGAAAATTTTGCTATCGGTCATGCGACTAATATATACTTTCATAATAGAAACTCTTAAAAATAATTAGAACTAGTGCAGAAATTATTGTTCTTAAAATGAGAATAAGTATAGAGTATAATAAAATGGTTTATTGCAATTTAACGAGCTAACAGCGTTTTTTCATCTGTGCACGAATTTCTTACCTTTTTTTACAAGTTGTAAATCTAATAACTTATTAATTGAAACTCCATAGGCTAAAATTTTAAATAAGCTATCTTGAAACTACCTTTTACACTTTGTAAACTATATACAGGGTGCAGTGGCGGCGCCAGGGGTTGACGCGGTATGGCGAGCGCCCAACCAAAATTGCTCCCGCCAACCTGCTAATTGAACGCAAAAAGTCATGTTCAAAAACTATTCCATTCATATAAATTATTTAGTCAGCTCATATTTAAGTTATCCGAATTATGGAATTATTGAATAAATTATTGAATAAATGATATATGTTATGATTAAAAATTACCAGTATGTTGCGTTATGTCATTAAAAACGGATTTTAGTGTAAAATTTAAATAAAAAATATCCTAATAAGATTTTTAAAAAATTCCAAATTTTTTTCCCTCAGTTATGTGTATCTATTTAAAATTTTAATGACCAAATGTATATCATTTATTAACAAAATGAAATTCAGTGATGATATTAAAAAGTTTTCACCTTGTATTTTGACTGGGACTTTTTTTCAAATGGAAATGGAAAATCATGTAGAACCTCGTTTTAAAGGTCCTTTAATTCTCTACTCAACGCCACTTTGTTTTTGAAAATCGGCCCAGCCGTTCCACACTTAGAACCGTTTGACCCATTTAAAAGTTAAGGGGAAGAAAAACCGCAATGTATGTAAAAATTGGAGCTAAACTTCAAACGCCTCTAACTCTCGAACGACTGGACCGATTTTTAAACATAAAATGGTGAGAAATAGAAAATCGAAAGGCCTTTAAAACAAAGTGCCACATGACCCCTATTTTCATTTGAAAAAAATGTTGCTTGTGCCTTCTAAACCAAAATTATTTTTATGTCAAAGGGTAGTTTAAGTGACACCCTTTTTACAAAATTTTACACAATCTCAATAACTTGTCCCATTCAAAAGATAAAGGGATGGGGACTCTTTTAAGATTCTCACTGTATATATCACTAAAGGTGGCAGTAAAATATTTTTTGGTTTACACAACCTACTAAGCAAACAATTTTCTTGTAAACGGTTTATTTTATCACAAAAATGCAAAAACCCAAATATTTGAATTTTTCTGTGGCCATTATGCTGGTGTAGCTTAACTTTTAAAATTGATCTTACACATAAAATTTTGGTCATCAATAGGCTTTACCCCCATTTCTACCCCCTATGGTAAAAGAATATTTAATAAACTAATGGGTTTCTACCTTTTTTAAGACATACAATTATTACAAATTTTTAACTGATAGGGATGTGCAAATTTTCGTTAGATTTGATGCAAAAATGTTGCCCCAGTTAGTTCTTCCTACAAAAAAATCTATTGCTCTTCCTTAGGGAGTTATTGATCCCATAAAAAAAAGTATTTTATTTATAATTCTTGAACGGTTGCCACAATAATAATGATATTTGGGCATTAAAATTAACGTATACCAATATTTCTTTCCATAGGCAAATGACTGCGCAGTTATTCATATATATACAGGGTGAAGCGATTTTTGTTCGTTTACTGTATGCATGGTTTATAGAGGTGAAAAATTTGACATTTTGTTTTGACCGTTTAATTCCTTCATTATTTTTGTGAAAAAAGGTATACTTTATTTAAATCGATATATTGGACTGTTTTTCATAAAACCGCATTTTAAATCCAGACATACCAACATTTTGTATGCAATAAAAAATTAATTTAAAAAAAAAATATTAAAATATGGTAAAATTATAAAAAACAGCCTTTATTTGTATTATAAATTTTAAAAGGCTTACAATCACCATTTTTCATTATTTTTACCACATTTTAAAATTTTTCTTATTGAATTGATTTTTTTGTTACATACAAAATGCCTGGATTTAAAATGCGATTTTATAAAAACGGTTCAAGGTATTGATTAAAATAGAGTATACCTTTTTGTACAAAAATAATAAAGGAACCAAACGGTCAAACCAAAATGTCAATTTTTTACCTCTGTAAAAATGCATACAATAAACGAACAAAAATGCTTTACCCTGTATAAATATGACTTACTGTGCAAAAATTTGCCTATGAAAAAAAGCTTTTGTATGAGTTAATTTGCGTAAGTTTAAATGCCCAAATATCATTATTATTGTAGCAACCGTTTAAAAGTTATAAATTAAACACATTTTCTTTTATTCTAACTTTAAAGGCCAATAACTCCCTAAGGAAGCGCGATAGAACTTTTCTTTTTATAAAGTACTAACATTAATTTGGGTCACTCTATCACCTCTATTATTTTTGACCTCACCTTTCCGGACACCCTGTATAAGCATTTTTATTTATATGTCCCATTGGCGCAAATTTTTTGACGTCAGCTGAAAGCTTTTTGGACATGTTATTGAATAAGATTAAGTGTTAACACTATGCCGGAGAAATACAGTTTATAGTACTATTGGAGCAACCGTTTACACAAAACTTTTCATTATTATAAAGTAGCAATTACCTAAACTTTAAATAACACACATTTAGTATGACATCACTCAACAAATACAACAAACAACGCAAACCAAAAGCACAAACAAAAAGATGCATTAGCAAGTAAAGTAACAACAAAGCTTAAATAAAGCGACAACGTGTTTAAATGGCGGCATTCTTTATTTAATCTCTACCTGTTAGTGTTCTACACGCATTAGACCTTCTCCTTCCCAGATGTGCACGGCTGATGCCTGCCTGGTGATGATTGTCGTACTTAGCATGCTATGACTCATGGGTATACAAATTTCTAGCCTTACAGGTCTAACGTTCCTCAAAGGGTTCACTAGCTCTGGGATTATTGGTAAAAAAAAAAAATAAAAAAACAAAAAGTTTTAAATACACTTAACTTACCGAATCGGGTTCACTTGCATCTTGAGTTAAAGCTTCTCTGGTGTTATTAGAATCAATTACGTACTCGTTGTTTTGAATACTGTCTGTATCCGTTACATTATCTGACTTATTACCTACACTGGTAGTACTGCTAATACTAAATTCCACTGAAGTGTTTTGTGAAGTACTTTGACAGATTGGTATCTGAAAAATAGAAGAAAATATAATAAATTTGTATTATTAATATGTGGGTTAGTGGACTAGAAGTTCATTTAAAATAAATCATTTGCCATAGCTACATGCATAACAACGTGTTCAAATTTATGTGAAAAAAATGCATTTTTGCATTTAATGTTAGGTTTTGGTCATTTTTTATGAAATGTAATATCATAATCTAATATTGGAGTGTGTAAACTTTGAAACTAGCCCCCTTATGACACATTCGATAATTTGTTTACTGGAAATATAATTTTTTACAGTTTTAATAAAAAGGCAAAAAAATTTATTAAATTTAACACAAAAAACTTAAAAATGATACTGGTTTTGCGCGGCTTTGCACGCGTTAAATTCAGTAAAACAGTTCCCTTTTCCTTTACCGTAAAGATTTTGGATATTATTATATACATATAAAGCCTTCCTTTTGAATCACTTTATCTATTAAACGGCATCAAAATCCGTTGGTATCTCAGTTTTAATCATCAATTATTTTTTAACCACTCTGTATATGTTTTTTTTTTTTTGATAATATTATACATATAAACTTTCTCTTGAATCCACTCTATTTATTAAAACCGCATTAAAATACGTTCATATAGGAAACTTTTATTAGTAATTTTACGAAAAAAGTTATTCCTTATAAAATTTTGCATGGTCTAAAACCTAAAAGCAATCATTAGATATTCATTTTTTTAGTTGTAGGTATCTATGAGGTATCTCCAAAAATGTTGATTTTGTTCCAGAGGTAAAGTACCCTTATTTTTGAAAATATCGAAAATTATTATTATAGACAGAAATGTTTATAATAAAAATAAACTCACCAAATATGCAAACTCTATTCATTTTGAAGGAAAAACATTTTTTCAAATTTTTTATGATAAACCGATGAAAATTTAAATTTGTACATTTTGGAATACATCCTACTTTGAATGTAACATCTAAAAGATAGCTTAAGAACTTTGTCAAAACAGTGAAAAGTCACCAAGAAACCGCTCGTTGTCGCCTACAGTAAGTGGGAGAACCTTTTTCTTGTAAATGAACGAGCTTGCACATTTCAGGAGTTATTTGTGATTCTTAACATTTTTTTTCCTTTTTAATAATTTTGAGATGTTCAAAATAATGGGTACTCCTCTTGGAACACAATTCACATTTTTTGAGATACCTGTATACTACTAAAAATGAATATCTGATGATTGCATTTTTATGTTTTAGACCATGCATAACTTATTCTAAATTAATAAAACATACGTAGAGAACTTAGGCACACTGTATTAAGACGCTAATTTGCATGTGAGTACATATTTAGTAAATTAATCATTATTTAGTTTAAGCTTAGGTCCAAATGAAAGTTTTTCATTAAATTTGTGTCGAGTCCGTAAGTAAATGTCGTTTGTATGTAATTTTAACCTTGAAATCTAAAATTTTTTGACCCACGACACAAGATTTTTATGAAAACTTTCTCGTCGAATTCAAAACTTTAGAAAAAGACTTATGTTGTAGTAGTAGTATGGTATAAGTCAGAAAACAAGGTAACAAAACAAAAATCACCAATATGGTTAGTCTTCACTTTATGCTGGAACCGAATTAATAGCAAATACAAATTGTTTAATATAAAACAAAAATTAACATGCTGCCATAGCTTCTCTTATCTCACTCTTTATAATATTTCTTGTTTTTTAGCTTTGGACAATGCACGAAGCCTTCCCAAACCCAAATACTAACGTACCGTTGGAATCTTGAGCGAGGTAGGACGGAGTTTGTTGACACAGGACTTTATTTTTAATTTTTTCACCTATGCCATAAAGCTAAATGTTAATAGCTAGTTTCAGCTTTCTTTTCACATTAATGAACAAGCAATTTTAGGCACTGGTCAAGGTTAGTTTATATTCATAAGGTTGCGACATATCCTCAACTTTTAGGCGGTTCGAGGTCGGGGACGCAAGGAAGGGCACTCCACGGAGAAAAGTTGGCGCAAGACTGGGTGAAATCTAAGCCGATAGATCAATCCAGTGGCGTCTAAATTTGCGCATTTCATTTTGCATTGTTTTGAGAAGTGATATTTGTTAAAAGATGTAATTCCAAATGTTTTTATTTAAAGTAAAAGAATTTACAACTTATTAATAATTAAAAACTGTTGTGTAAACAGTTGTTCTAATAATACAATAAACTGTATATCTCCGGCACTAACAACATGGCGAAATGAGAGATGTGACGTCATAACACGTCAACAGCAATATGGCTAGAATGTCGTGACTTTATATAGACCGACTTTGGGCACTGGTCAAGGTTTTAATTAGATTTAAGATTTTTTTTTTTAATTTTCTGATTGTCACTGTAAAATAATAAATTACCTATGGAATAATATAAAACAAATACCACAAATTTTCGCCTAAAAGCGCTAAGGAAAAATATCTACAAAGAAAATGTTCTTTTTAGCCAAAAGTTGTTAACCTCTCTGTTCATCTTAAACACTAAGGTTTTTATTAAAAAGTAAAGTAACGAAATACAATAGTGCGTCAGTTTTTTTCAAGGCGTTTGCTAAGGCACCATAACAAAACCGTTGTAGTTATGTCACAAAACAAATAACGGCCACATTGTAATTATCCATATATAGTATATCTTATAACTGAAAACTTTTTATGTGAGATTTAAACTTAAGTACAACTTGGGAACAACTCAAATCCTATCATTATTTATTAGATAAGTATAATTGGTAACTACCTAGGAAGAGGTTTTATTATTATTATTTTTTATCTTTGTGACAAACCACACGAAGAAGCTTAAACAAATACTAACGTACCGTGGGTGTCTTAAGCGAAGTAAGAGGGAGTTTGTTGACACGGGACTTTAAAAACTTGAAGATTTGGGGGGAAGGAAAAGACCTCCGCTGGCAGTAGGTTCCACAGCGTCTAGAAACTCTAGGGATAAAAGAACGAACAAAGTGGGAAGTTCGGGGGCCTGTCCAGTTGGACCGTATAAGGATGCATACGCGCAGAACCACGAGTTTCTTTGGTTGGGAACCGTGAGTGGAGAAACAATACTGGACAATTCTTCAGAGCAGAAGCAATGAAAGTACCTTATAAAAAAGCGATAATTCCCACAGCCCGACGATGGGCAAGAGAGGAAGCCTTTCTGTAAGTGAAGGATCATTAATGAGACGAATAGCTCTTCTTTGAATAGAATCAAGAATGCTTAGGGTTGTGGGGACGCCATGCCCCAGATATGAGAACAATATTCCAAGGGAGGTCGGATTTGGGACACATATAAAGTGTATAAATTAGAAGCGGAAAAATACTTTTTGGCTCGAAGAGAAATCCAAGCTTTTTGAAGCTGCCGTGGCTATAGATACAATGTGTTTATGCCAGTTAAGGTTACTTTCAAATGTGACGCCCACAAGATTGAAGGTGTCTTTGCTCTGTAAAAACTTGGCCGCTCATAAGTAGAGGATGAGTATTTGATGACTCTTTTCGCGACAAGGAACATGATTGTGTTTTGGATGCATTAAAATGGACGAGATTTTTGGCGCCCCAATCCAATATTAAAATTAAGATCCTGCGAAAGAGATATCTGCATCGCTCTGCGTTTGTTTTCCAAGTCAGGTTTAGTGATGGGTTTAGGAACCTGAAAACTGGAGTGAAGGGTACTATCGTCGGCGGAAACTATGAATGGAATTAGTTGTGGACGAGAGAAGGTCGTTGATGATGAAGAAGAAACAATGTTGGTGCCAGAACTGAGCCCTGAGGGACTCCAGCATTTACTTGGTGAAAGCTTGAAGAATGGCCGTCACACAATAGCTGTACCTGCAGTCGATCAAGATAGATAACTAGAGAGCCAAGTACAGAGTTTAGTTGAAAGACCATAGGAGGAAGTTTATTAAGAAGTGCATGCCAGACCTGGTCAAAAGCTTTGGATATATCAAGAACAGCGATCAGGACTCATCTAGAAACTCAAGACTTATTCCAGCAGTGTGATACGAAGGAAAGAAGATCTGCTGTAGATATTTGTGGCAGAAATCCATACTGCCTGTCATCAAAATTTTGTGTTTTTCAGACAAGGATAGAGGATCAATCGCCGTTTCGAAAAGTGGCACAATTTGAAGAAAGGGTCTGCGGGATGGCAGGGCATGCGCATACGCACTCCAATGTCAAAATCGGCGGTATATTCAAAAACATTGATTTATTGAGTAAATATACATAAAACATTAATAAAAAGTGTGAAATGTGGTTAATACTGAAATTTATTAATAATTTAATGACTAAATATTGGTAATTTAGTGCTAATGGTGTATTAAAATCTATTTGGTAGAAGTCTATTTTTTTCTTAGATTGGAATAGGTTAATGTGGAAAAATATATATAAATTTTAGGGAAATAAGAACTAAAAATGAAAATCTAAATAGAATTATTTCTTGAAAACTAAACTTTTATTGTGAAATTACATATTTAGCATAAAGAATGGTTGTAAAATGTAAAAGAAGTGTATAATTTTAAGAAATATATGAAAATAGCACGCTTAAACTTACCAACCAAATAAATTATAGATTTATTTTGATCCTATTTAGTTGAAAGGTATTATAGTGTATAAGTTAATATTACTTATACTGAGAAAAGCGTAGTAGGATTTCAGTTTCCATAGGCCAGTGTGCTTGGTCCATTTTATTCGATATCTACATACTTGTTTTTTAGGTATGAGGAAGCAGATAAGATTGTAGGTTTTAATTAACAATGAAAATTTAAGTTTCCACAATACTGGATACTTACTTATTTTGAAATAAAATACTTTTGTAAAGGAAGCTCAAAAATGCTCGGTATTGCAGAAAAAAATCTTAATTCTAAACATCTTTTTTCCACCAAATTTTCGATATTGACAAAAATAAGTGTACTTTTCTCTTAAGAAAAATTCATAATTTTTAAGATATTTCATATACCTACCTACCACCGAAAACAATTAATATGGGATGGTTGAATTTTTTCGTAAAATTAATAATAGTTTGCCTTATGGTACGAACTTAAGTAGACACACTCTAATCTTGGTTTGTACCTCAACTGGGTCAGTTATTTAGTGTTTAGGCCTTTTTATTTTTTCGCTTTAGTATAATTTTTATCACTATTAATACTTTTTAAACTGGTCATTTGTCTGTCTTACAGTTCAAGGAAATTTTTTAAATATGGAGTGACGCACACAGAAATCCTCTATTGGTTCATTGTGTTTTTACCTCCAGCAAGATATTCATTAAATATATTTTACGTATTTATATAAAATATTAATGTATATAATATTTTGTTAAAAAAATAAATCTTACATAAAGTGTTGTTTTTATTCATAAAAAAACAACGTAAATAATTTAAAAAATAATTTATTTAAAAACCAATAAATTTACACAAATGTTGTTTCAATAATTTATATTTATAACACAGGTCACACGTAAAATTAAACCGAATAAAACACAAAACAAATAAACAGCCACAACAATAACAAAACATCAGCCATATTGAACATATTGAAAGTCAAGAGTTTTGACATTTATAACAGCCAATAGCAAGCCGAAAAAGAACATCTTATGCGCATGACGAGTAATCCCGCTGTGTTAAGTTAACCATCAAACCGGTTAAAGTTCGCAAGATATTTGGCTGATAGTATTGATTCAGACACAAAAATGTTACGTAAAAAGTGCGTACTGAAACAAAAAAATTATAAATAAATCCATACGTTTAACCAAGCACGTGCTTTTTAACAACTGTAAGCAAGAATAAAATAAAACTTTGACGAGCTCTTTCGGTCGCTGAACACAATCACAAGTCGCAGGTGTGTGCCATTTTTTAATTGGTGGGGGTAAATCAACTGTTTCTCTCCCCTTGTAAATATATTTATTATGTAAAAGTAGGCACTGTTAGACTGGGAGCATTTTGCCCACCGGGCAAAAAAGTTCAAAATGGCCTCAGGGTAAAAAATTTTGGTAGTTAGACTAGAGAATTAAATTTTAATAATGCAGCCAACACAAAAGTATCTGTACAACTTTTCTATCACTATTTACTTTGAATGTTTTTTTATTAAACTTAGTTATTTTAGCTAATTATATTATTACAAAAATACATACAAAATCAATTGTGCTTAGCGAAAATAAATGGTGCGCTGACTGAAGCAAACCGCTGCGCCGACGGCATTTCTCAATTATAAGAAGGCAAATCGCCTTGCATTCGAGTACAGTGCAGTCCACGGATGAGGCTTAACGCTACCCAGCATAAAAAATTGTTTGTTATTTCGAGAAAAATGTATTTTGCGATAAAACTTTTGCTTTGTCTGAAATGTCTAAAGCTATAATAAAAATTGTACTAGGAGATCTAGGGCGGTTTCAAATCGCAAAAAAATCATAAAATATATTTTTGAAACTACCTAATTAAATAGCATAAAAAAAGTAATTAAAAGTGTATAATATTTTTTTACTATTGATTATGATTTTTAAGGAAAATAAAAGTTAACGTTAAAAAAATTAAATATATATATTTTTATAATTTATTTTTTTTTATAAAAGCGTTACAAAGAATGGCCTTACAATGGGAGATTTAAAATTTCAATAATAATATTATTATAAAATAAATAAAATTGGGTATAAATATTTTTTAACTATATAAATAGTAAAAGTGATTGAAATTTTAACTTTTTGTTAAATATCTTGTTACCCTTTGGGTCACTATTTACATAAAACTATGTACATTTTAACTTAACTTAATAATGTTTAAATATGAAAAGTAAAATAAATTACTTATTTAGGATAAAATAACCATTTATTTTAGTTAATACTTGATTTTCTAATAATAATTACTTGTATCAACTTTATTATGACCTAACATTTTCGTTTTTTTATCCCTGTCAATTTCGAAGATATGGCATTAAGCTTGAATACAGAAACGACCAGGTATGGTCAATTATCTCAAAAACGATATATCCGAAATTCGTCAAAATTAGTACAGGGGAGTAACTGGACATTTTAAATTCAGGAATTGCATTTGCTATGTTTCAAAATTAATTTGTTTTTCCTTTTCTTGACATTTTTTTAAAGCATCTTGCAAAAATGCTTCATGAATATTAAAGGTTTAGATTGGCCCCTGTACTAATCTACTACTTGAATTGTTTTTGGATAATTGACGATATCCAGCCGTTTGCGTATTAATTTTGAAAAAGCATTATGCCATACCTCCGAAATTGACAGGAGTAAAAAAACGATATTATTCAGATCCTTATAAAGTTAATACAAACAATTGATTTTAATAATAAAATATAGCGTATTCTAATAAAAATTTTAAAAATTTCCTTGCTTGCAAATACTATTTTTTAACTATTTATGTTCAGTTACCCCTTGGCACAAAATTTGGTTTATTTATTTTTAACAGTTGCTGAGATAATCCACCGTTCCGGTTTTTTTACTAACCCTGTATATTCCGCCCTTTATTAACCATAGTAGTGTAAATATTATTATATTTACCATAGGAAGTTACTTTAAATGATTAATCTCTTGTAACATTATAGGTGCATAAAGATACAAAAATCTAAATACGTTTAAATTACAAGCAATTTCCCACATTCTTCTTAGATACCCTGTTAGTTTACTTGTCGACCAAATGAGTTTTATGTTCATAGCGTTAATGTTGGTAATCCTGTTCAAAATGCATAACCCACTTGATTGAAATGTTAACAAGTTCTTAAAAGAAAAATAATTGCTATTTGATTGATTTATTGATTACTTTTACAGTATGCAATTAGTAAGCGCGTGCTGTTTTATTTACAAGTTAATTAAAATAGTGTCATGCCTGTTTAAGATTTTGGTATATTTCTGTTTAATATTTAGTATAAAGGAAAAAAGTAGGTAAGAAAGTTCTTTCTGCACTTTTTTTTATAGAGATTATGACAGTCGTTCCGAAATTAAACGGAAAAAACCGATTTTTTTTCAGTTTATTTAAAGATATACAGGTTAATTTTAAAATCGATCACAAAACTTAAGGGGTGATTCTACTTGACAAAATAAGGGTAGAACTTCATATACATTTTCAAAATGTCATTCGATTTCGAGTTACAAGCCGTCAAAGTTAATTTTAATTTTGTTTTTTTCGCCATATTGCATTTATTTTTTAACCAATCCAGTTGATACTTGGCACACAAACTGAGCTTTGCAGATTCTAAAATTTTAAGACAAAAGTACTTTTTTAAATACCGCCAGAGGGCACTTTACCTAAAACTTAAAATTAATTTACATCATAACTTTTATTTTGACAGATATCGCAAAGCTGGGGGCGCCATTTTATAGACAATCCAAAAACTTAACAAATAAGGTACTCTTTAATAACGTCGATAAACCCCACCGTTTAAGCACCAATAGACATCAATTTCAATCAAATTACCTACATACATACAGGGTGTCCAGTAACTCAACCGACAAACTTTACTATTGAAAATAGGAAAAAAACTTCATATAAACATATGTTCTAAACGTCTTAGTTTTTGAACTACAATGTGATAAATATTTAAAAAAACTCTTCCTATTTAAAAGCTAAAATAGCACACTATATTTAATTTTCACCTTTTAAAACCCCGTTTTTCTATGTATTTTACATTATTTTTTCATTCAAATGCATAGCTTTACTTCATACTTTAAATCATTTTAATTCTGGTGTGTCATAAAGCCCTATGTGTATGTATGGTTGCGAAATTATCAAAGTAAAGTTATACAACTTAATGCAAAAATAATATTAAAATACGTTTTTACGTAAAAAATCGGTCTTAATATAGGAGGTTTAATACACTACATTTTCAGCAATAAGTAATCTATCGCTCAAATATCTTTAAAACTGCACAAGCTGTGTTAACAAAAAAATTTTTAGGCATGCCTAATTGATCAGTGATATCAACATTGTTGCCAAGTTTTAATAAGATTGCGGTGTTGTCATAACTCGGTAAATGAAAAAGATTGAATTTGGCACGCTCCTTATTTCAATTTAAATTAAAAATATCAAAAATATTACGTGTAGCGCAAAACTAGAGCTAAAGTACTGACTTAGATTTTTAATAAAACGTCCTTATGTAAGTGTTGATATTTACTAACGACTTTTTAATATTATCTGTGTTTGCTATGCTATCATCATAGGAGACATTGTAACATGATTACGCCTGACAAAAATATTTGCTGTATTACCTAATGCCGCTTTTATACAAGTCATACAAAAAAATACTATGTGGTTTTATATAATGATACGTATAGAAGACAAGAACTGTCACTTATAAAAACGCATATCTACAGTTATTTGTTGCTCTGTAATTTTGGTGAAAAATTATAAAAGTTCGACTTACTTACCATAACGAAATTCGTTACAGCAAGCTGCAGAGAATTAAGGCAGTAACTGCTCATTAGATACAAAAATTATTTTTAACTGTAATTATTCTTCGGTTGTGAACATAATAAATTTCCTACTTTATATTATAATCAGCAGGTGTTAATAAAATTAGAAAAATAAAGCTTTTAGATGTTTTTATGACGCAGACGCTCTTTAAAAAACTATAAGGTGGAATTTCAATTTGGTACAGTAGGTATACCACATAATTGTACCTTTTCATAGTTTTTTTCTTTTCTTTTTGGTTAAGATATCAACCCAGTGCCAGATAAAGCCGACGCGGGGCCCGTAGAAAATGTGAACAGGGGGCACTTAAGTTACATTACCTATTGAAATATAGGTTGAAATTAAAAGGAACATTTACAAAAAGGCTTTTCGTGGTTTAATGCGTGCAAATTTAGAAATAACACTCGTCAAATCAATATCTCTAAGTAAATCGTTTTCTATGTTCATTATAGTGAGGTCATTTAAACGTTCTTGTCCCATTGTGTTCCTTAATACATTTTTTATTCGTTTTAATGTTGAAAAAGAACGTTTTCCACTACAGTTTGTGATCATCAAACTCAAGTTAATGCGCATCTAACACTATTTCTACATTTGGAAAACACGATTCCAATGATTTTTATAAAATTGCAGCCACATCTGTTTTTAGCAGCTCAGCAAAATGCACCAGTTGATTGCCCAAACCATCTTGGGTAAGAGCTGACGATAATAGCTAAGGTGAAGGTGTGTACGTTTCCATTACATTTTTCGGGAAATTTTTAGTGTTGTCTAGTGTATCCATTTTCACTTAATCAGTTTTCTACAGCTTTTTTCCAACCTACAGCTGCAAGCAAGGGGTCACTTTATGACAAAAAAATTACTTCCCACTCATTGGAAAAAGAACCCTAACCCAATTTTAGTTAATTTGTGTTTTTATTGCGCACGGGCGCGGGGCCTGTAGCATTGGTTGCCTGGTATATTTTTGCTAATTTCAATTGATAATGAGATTTCAAGTTTAATTATACTGCTTTAGCTCCTTTTTGACAGATATCTCTCGTGCCACGATTGCCATAAAAGGTAAATTTTGGACAACTAGTTCCGTAAAAATATATAGTCAAATCTATGACTCATTGGCCAAATATCGTTTTTGTATAATTTTAGTTTTATCGCATTATTCTTAAAAGTTAAGTAATTTTTTCGTAGAAAATAACAGCTTTTAATAATATTTGAATTACTTCTGACCACATCAGATTATATACTTTTTTACGCTTTAATTTTAAAAAATCGTTGGTTTAATAAATATTCATTACTGTTATAGGAAGCATTTACACAGTATAGCGTGAGCCAGATATGTCATTCTAAGAGCAATGCCGCAAAGTAGGCAAAAATCCTAATGTAAACAAATTCTTTTGTGAACAATGACTTACTGCAACAAAAATATTAAACCCTATGAGTTTCTGGTTCCTCATGTTTTATGGCAGGACAGAGACGAAATACGAGCACGTGAAACGTGATTTTTCTATTTATCTAAAAAGATGTAATCAGGCTCTGTCAAAATGTCCTAAACGTCATAGTTTTTAAAGTAGGGGATGTTAAACATTTGTTTATGTATAATAACTTCTTCTTCAGATAATAATATAAAAGTGGAGGGGACGCTTTTTTACACCAGAAAACATTTATAGGCATACAAGAACAAAAATAATTTTTACCAGTGTCCTTCATGAGAGGTTTAAGGTATTTTTTAATAAAAAAGGATACGCTCCTAAATTTTTCTAAAAAATATTTTTAAAATTCCCATTACGTTTGAGACATATTTGATCTCCAGACCTTTTTTATTTGATGTACAGTTTTTTCATAAATAAATAAAATTCATTTCTGAGCATTGCCAAATCCCTATCTACTTAAAGAATAAATTACAAAGGTGATTTTTTACTGTACAATTTAATATTATCGATACAAAGTGGCCATGGCAACAAATATCTTTTATGTATTTACAGGAAAAGAGTAAATCAAATAAAAAAAGTCAAGAAACCAAATTTGTTTCAAACCTAATGCAAATTTTAAAAAATATTTTTATTTTAGAAAAATGCAGTGGCATACCATTTTTTTATAAAAAAAAATATTTACCTTCAACCTCTCATAGACATTGGTAATCTTTTATTTTTTTATGTATGCCAAATAAGGTCTTCTGGTGCATAGAAGGCGTCCCTTAAATTTTCAAAAAATATCCCAATTGGTATAAAATCATCAATAAAAAACGAAAATTTTGTAAAATTTTTAACACCCCATAGTTTAAAAACTAAGACGTTTAGGACATATGAAGTTTATTTCTTATTTTGCCGGATAACTTAAAAAATACCCAGTATACAAATTTTTAATATTTATTAAAAATTTTGCATTCTGTTTCACGTTTACCAATTAAATAAAACCTTAAGGTACACCAACAAAACCAAATAAAAATTATACTTTGAGTAAATCAAAATCAGAATTTTAATGATATTGATGTTTAAACATTATAATTTTAGTTCCGTGCGAACTCTTTAAAGTATTTCACCAAACTAATGCACACACATTAACATTTTGTCTTTTGGGTAAGCCTATTTTGTATTTGTAGACATAAAACCATTAATATGATGAAGGTTATATCATGTACTCGAAACATTACTTTAATAATCATAATTAATAAAATTCACATGAAAGGTTTTAATTAAATCCCATATTTCTAGTTAACTTCAAATAAATAATTTTGTTAAACATTAGGCTCTGGTACTTTTACTTGCTAAAGACAAATTTCCTCTAAAAGGCTTTTTATTCAGACAAAGCGGAACAAGTTGGAAAAAATGACATTTATAATAGCTGCAAACAACAACATATGCAGTGCTGGATTTACCAGCAGGCTGAGTAGACTGGAGCCTAGGACGGCAAATTTTAAGGGGCGGCAAATTTAGTTCATAATTTTTTATTTTATTTACAAAAATAAAAATATACCTAATATACACACACAAAATATTTTAACATTCCTACATAAACAATTGCTAAACGCTTTATTAAATATACCCATATATATATATATATATATATATATATATATATATATATATATATATATATATATATATATATAAACTGTGATGGCATCCATCATTAATAAGTTATGATGAAAAAATGCGTTTCGGATAATGGCACTTATCGTTAAATAAGTATTGCAAGTTGAATGTCCCAAAAGTTAAATAACATATTAGGAATTTTTTAATAAAAAAATGAGAAAAAACGGCAAGAAAACTTTATCATTAAAAAATACATAATATAAATTTTTATACAGTAACAATAAACCATAAAAAATTAAAGGAATGTAATAAAATTAAAAAAAAGATAGTAAGTCAAAAGAAAAGACTTTAAAATAGTAAGTATTCAAAGGAAACTTACACTCAATTTTCAGATCCAAAACATACGAAGAAATATTTTAAAGGAGTTAAGTGTCAAAATACAACTATTAAATATATGTATTATTTTTTATTAACACGTCTTTAAAACTTTTAATAAGACAACTCCCTGATTTCATAAAAAAAATTAAAGTAACTACAAACTTAAAAGGTTTTAAACAAAATGTTTACAGATCCTAACAGTCTACTTGAATAACTCGCCTTCTTGACTAGCCATCACCAATTAATCACACAACACACATTAATTAGGTAATGAATACACTTAATGATGTATATTAAAACACTCTTTTCTTTAAAAAAGAAACTAAAAGCTAGAAAACCACGTAGAAAACAGTTGCACAAAGCGGTCATACAAAAGCAATTTTTCTTCATCTGTCAAAATTGTCAAATCTTGTATTTCGGCTAAACGGAAAAATTGAATTTGTCACCTTCGGTCGAAATTAACCTAGCTAATTTTACCATCATTTTATTTTTATTCTCTCAAAAATACATAATAAACATATTGTTTGATGTAATTTTTATTTGCTTTTGCACAAAAAGGCATGCTTTATTTAATCAGGATTGGTATGCCGCCATTTTTGTATGCTTGCCGGCAATTTGCCTGCATGTAAAATTTATTGGCAATTGAGTGTTTATTTAGGGTTGACTTTTTAATGCTTATTAGATGTTGGCATAACATGGCCACCAATTGCCAAAGCTTTACCATCAATGCCAATATGAAAATTGTATATTGCCGGTAAATAGTATTTGCTGGGATACTTGCTATAATTTCTTCTCCGAGTACCAAATTATTGTAAGATCTGCTCACAGCTTACTTAATTGAATCTTAAAAATACACTCCTAGACAAAAAAACCGGACAAACAAAATTTTGCTACAATTTAATCTTAAATAACTTTTTGGTTTTCTGAAAGATTTTAATTATCATGTGGTCCAGTTGTAGCTCCTTTTATCAAAATTATTATTTAATAAAAAGATTGTAAAGTTTTATGAAATTAGGTGTGTATTGGATTTTAAGCTTTGTCTTTTCTTAACATTTTCTGTTTTTTATCTTTATCAGTATCTCTATTCTAAATGATAATACAAATTTTTAATTAAGAAAGTAAATCATCGCCATTAATTTTTTTTTGATGATAAAAAAATAAATAAAAATATCGTTTTTTAGGATGGTTTCGCAGTTTCCAAATCAGTAATCAGATTTTTGTTATCTCTTTTAGACATTTGGGGAGGGGGAGCGGGTCAAGGTGAATCACACCAAATCTGACTATGTGGGAGGGGGTTTGTGCAAATATCACGTAATTTTTCTGCAGCTGGATAAAGGAAAAAATTAATTTATTTTGGGACAGGTCCCCCAGGAAAATGTGATGCAGTGTAACTTGTTGAGTGGAGGACCTTTTTGTTTTTTTTTTTGCTTTACAAAATTATTTTGCCTACAAAATCTATTCCAGTTTATGAAATGGTGTCTTTTTGCATTCCCATAAATCTCACGTGAAATTAGAGGACAAGGGAGGGGGGAAGGAATAAGGAAATTCTCACTAGAGGGGAGGGGAGTCCAAAAATGTGAAAAACGCCTAACGTAATTTATGGACGCCCCCAAATTGCGGCAAAAATAAATCGTCTACGGGCGGCAAATTTATTACGCCTTTAAAAGTTTCGATTTCTTCGTGATTTCATCAGCAGACAGATACTGACTTTTGACACTTTTACTTATTTTGAGTACCTATTTAAAATTTTAACTTGGTTTTTTATTTGAACGTCGATTTTTTAGTTATATTTTCACGGATTTTACATCACAAGTAAAAAAATAGTATATTTTTATTTACAAATTGACATTCTTTGAGTTAAAATAGGCAAAGATCCACTTATTGCACTACAATATCCGAAATTAACAAAATGTCGGAAAAGGTATTAGAAAAATAACATACATTCCTCCTTCAGTAAAGTGCCCTTTCTTCCCAGCCCCATCCGCATCAAGCATCAAACCATTCCCGGGAAAATACACTTTTCTCCCTCGTAGAATAAATAATCATCATATTACTTTCTTTAAAACGCCGATTTCAATGCTAAAGTCATCGAAAAATAAAATAATATTAGAAATATTAAACACCAATAACACAGTAATTTTTTATTCTCTGGCTATTAATTTTATTTTACTTTCTTTATTATTTGTTCCAGTAGTAAAGTTCCTATACATATTAATTAAATACATTTAAATAAACGAAAGTGAATTGTAAACAGAAAATTACTCATAGGAACATAATATACTGTTTGTTGGAATGTGTGTATTACTTAAAAAATTTAATGTTAAAAATCCTATTAATTTTATTATCAACCCAAAAAATTAATTTTTAAAAATTGCTGTTAAATAAAACTTAATTAATTATTTAAACAAAATATAATTATAAACTTAAAGATACTAGTACCAGCAAGACAAAAACCTTACCTGACTTTTGTGCGGTATTTATTTTCTTTATAATTGGCAAATACTTTTTTTTAGATTATTGAAGTTTTTCTCATAATACAAAAAATAAAAATAAATATAAATTTAAAAAATACTTATAATTATGAAGGGATACCATCACATGTCACGTACAATCAGAGCCAGCAGACCGTCAGTATTTTACCAAAGCTCATATTTTGCTCAATAACTGTTCGTATTCCTACCTTACATAAGATGGGACCAGAGACGACAATGAGACGAGCAACTAAATGTAAATAAATTATCCGAGAGAGAGATAGCTGCTGGGCCTTCCTTGTCTGTCTTCAAGGAAGGTAAACGAAGATGGCGCGTGAGTAGACTTTATCGTTTGCCCGCCAAATTCAAATTATATACCTGTGCTATTTTTGCCCTTAATGTTAGGTACTTGTTTTTGTTTCCTGTTAATATAAAATATTGGGGTTTAGTTTAATAATTACACACACCTAATTAAAAATGTCATTTATTTGGTTTTTATAAAGATTTTTTCTTACAGATAACATGTCAATATTACCTTAAATTATCTGTTGAAAAGCACAAATTTAATATCTACACTGTGATCACTAATAAAAGTCAATATTCAAAGTCCAATTAAAGGTAAAAAACCACGAAACACGCAATAAATCACAGAAAATATAAACAAACTGTCCAAACAAATCGGCCATTGAAAAATATCAAACACAAATATCGAATAACATTTCGGCGTGACTGCCTGCGGCAATGTTGTCAAGTTAAAAATATTCGATTCATGGTATAGTTTCTTTTTCTTAATTAGATGTGAGCCAAAAAAGGACATTAAAGTTTACATGCAGAAATTGTAAACAACTTGGCAACCAGGGCAAAGCGATGATTGCCCCATCTACGATAGCCTGCCATGATGAAAGACAGACATATTTATTGGAACTTGCGTTAAACCAGAAAGAGATAAATACAATGGACAAATTGTTAGGACCAGTTACTCGTCTCATCTTTGTCTCTGATGGGACTTTACTAAGCCGAGTGAGGGTAACTATGTCGTCACTGAGGTAAGACTTGTACCTACCAGTGGCGGCTCGTGCATTGGAGAGCAGGGGAGGCTAAAGTCATAAAGACTATATAAACACAGAAAATGCCGGTAATTTTTTGAGGTACCGCACCTGTTTAAAGCAAAATACCTAATAATAGCATAAATGAAAACAAAAATTGTGTTTTGCCGCATTTATAGATAAATTTATGGGGAAGCTAAGCCTTCCTTGCCTCCTCTGACGAGCCGCCAGTGGTGCCTACCTAAACTTGACCAAGTTCGGCAGTATTTTACCAAAGCTGCGGTTTGGACACATTATAGAGTATTTAATAAAATGTTTTATAAGATTTTTTGTTTTGTTAAACCAGTGATGGCAATTTGAACCTTCCTTCTGACATGATATGTTTTATTATACTCGTACATAGTGTTACTTTCGACGAAGAATTATTATAATTTATTAAAATTGTAATTTTAAAGAATTTTCAAATATTTTGAAAAGTTAAGAAACATTTTTAAATGTGAAAGTTGGATTACAGGTACAAGTGTGTCCCAGGATAAGTGTTTTAAGAGGACAATAGGTAAATTTTTTATTTTTAAAATGGCAATTTGGGAAAACTAGATGCATGTTTTAAAACTAAGGAATATAAAATTTTATTTTAATTTGTAATAAACAGGGCAAGCTGAGGTAACTAAAAATATGGAAAATAACCTAGATTAAAATTCCTTTTTCCTAAAAATAGAAAAATATTGTATATGTTGTAGGGAATTGAATTTTACATACAAAAATGACAAAAACTTTTGTTTCTTTTTTTAATGCTCTAACTTTAAATTCAAAATATTTTTTTTTTTTTTTTTTTAATAGTTACTTATACAATTTTGTTCTATTTTTAAGAATAAAAGTATTTTTCTCTAGGCTTTAGGTCATTTTTCATATGGTAAGTTATAACTTGCCTTGTATATTATCAATTGGAGTAAAATTTTGTATTTTTTAGTTTGGGACCAGGCAACCAGTTTTTTAAGCTGATTTAAAAGGGTATTACAATTTGGATAAATTGTAATTTTTCGACGAAAGTAACATATTGTACGAGTATAATTAGAAATGTCAATATTTTGTGTTTTTTTTTTCGTTAATTTATTGAAGTATACGTTTTTTATTGTATTTATTAAAAGGTTATAAAAATATTTTTAATAGGTTTTTATTATAACGGCTAAATATTTAATAATAAAACATACAATATATTTAAAATAGTATAAAGTATCCTTGCTTTAAATTTCAGCTTAATCAAACCATATTTGTAGAAGATAAAAATTACAAACCGAAAAAACAGTTTTTTGAAGTTTTCTCAGAAATTTTTAGGGTTAGGCTAAAATGATGTTTACATAAGTTACAAGATTTTTTTATTGTCAACAACTTTTTGTATTTAACTTTTTTGATATGATACATTGTTTAGCTAGAAGTTGCAAAAACCATTTTGGACCCCTAAAAACCAAACACCCTTCGGACTCAACGAAATATTTTGGTCCGGAATAATTTTTAACACGCTTTTATTAGCTTGGGTTGTAACTATCTATTTATCTATCTATCTATCTATGTAACGGAATCTTTGAGCCTAATTTTTACCAACTTCCAGCGATTCAATTTCTTTGAAACTTTGCACACGTATCAAGGACCGATGACAATGCAATAATTTAAAAACAGTATCCCGTTATCCTGATTAGGACCGCCAGGATAAATAAATTCCTTTACAGATCCTCTGTGTCTCTTGACAAGATGGCGAAGGAATTTTTAGTGAATAAACTGGAGCATTTATTTTTAAAAAACTAATTGATATATCGAACTAAAAAATGAAAAATAAATAATAGTTTAAAAAACTAAAAAACACGCTTTTATATGCAACCGACCTAAAAATTAGAAAATAATTTTTCGTTACAAAGAGTTTGTCACAGAATAAAAGCGTGGGGTGCTTAATATATTAAATGTTATAAATATTCTATTTGCAAATATCTATGAGGGAAAAACTATTATTTATTCTCACATAGTTATGAAGCATTACACAAAAAGTATACCAATAGTTTGCTGTAAGAGATTTTTTTGCAATCCGGTATTTTGCCTAGACTATCATTAGAGACATCATGAATACAACATTTTAGTCTTTATGAAATTATAAATCATATTCTAATATGCCCTAATAAGAGATATTTAACAATTTATTAAAATATAGATGACCTACAAATTTTTATTTATTTGTGTACCAATTAAATTAAAACAAATTAAAAATACATGTGTAACGTTATTTACCATAGAAGAGTACCCGATTGTACTATGCACTACCTGTGCTGATTAAATATCAATTATTGATGGTTGATGTAAGAAATGTTAAGTAGAAAATCTTTAACTATTATTTAAATAGTGCAAAAGCATTTGTACTCTAAATTTACTTAAAATACATGTACGTCGTAGTACTACCTATAGTTGGAAAAATGGAAAGTGTTTTGACTTTGTTAGAAGCATTGTCCTGATGTTCATAGGCTGGTTAGTTTCTATGAGTATGTAAATATTGTAAGTACATATAAGGTAAATACCACCTGTGCTTTTAGTTAAATGAAAATGTTGCTACCAATTAGTAAGTTTTGTTTTTGTCTTGCTAAAAATTTCACCACTTTTTAAAATGCCATACATAGGCAGATACCCAAGCAGCAAGCTGACGTATTATTGACGTTCCTTGTTAGTCATTTTTGGTCACATTTGGTCAGCAATGACGTCATAATATCACGACAAAATGACGTTAAATTGACCTCCCTAAGTCACAGACAAAAGACGTCCCGTCTTTTTTTCTGTCATATGATATTTCGGTTGGATTTTGACACGAATCATATAATGTCACAAAATTTTTCTGGCGGGTTTTCTAAACATGACGTCATTATATTTTTCGGAGCTAGTATGACCAAAAAATGACGTTGAAAGGACGTCACTTCAACGACGTTAAAAACACGTCAATTAAATGACGTTAAAATGACGTCATAATTTTGGTCTGATGACGTCCTATGACCAAAAATGACTTAAAAATGACGTCATAATACTGCTTGGGTATACATGTTTTTCTGCAACTGCTTAAAAATGTGCACATTATAAATGTGATTTTAAACGGTTATATTACCCATTACCTACCCTGTTACCCACGTTCATTAACCACATTCATTAACCACGGCGATCATAAAGTGCTCGAAATGTACAGGGTGGCGCCTTTTCGTTGACCTTGCAGGCTTTAGCAAAAACTAAAAAGATAGAACAAATCTGATTACTCAATCTCGATTTTAATTTTTGAAGCTAACTCAATAGTAAAAGAAAATCATCGCCAACTTGATTCGCTTTGGAGATACAGGGTGTTTATCAAATTTTATCAATTTGGCCAGGCAGTTGTAACTCGCTTGATATTAGAGATAGAGAAAAAATGTAAAAAGAAAAGTTTTTAGGAATTTTTAGGTAGAATTCAGTGGCGTACCCACATTTTTTCCATTGACTTTTATTTTAAAGTTATAAAACAAAGCTGGGTTTTTTAAATGAAACTTTTATCACCAATAGGGTACCTTTAAAAGCCGTAAAAATACCGCATTTAATATATTTAATTTTTAATAGTTTCGGAAATATAGCTATCGTCCGAAATTCGACAAAAAAATTAATTTTTAAAATAAAAACCCTGTTTATTTTATCACCAATAAAAAAACATTTTAAAGACCTTTAAAAATTTACAACATTTAATTTTATTTAACTGTTTTGGAAAAATGAGCGTCCAAATCTTAATGCGCATATCTACTATTTTTTGGATCTATATGGTCATATTTTCAAAACTATAAAAGATAAATATATTAAATGTTATTTTTTTAAACCTCTTTAAAACATCTTTGAAAGGTAATATAATAATCAGGGTGTTTCATAAATTAAACATTAAAAAATCCTGATTATGACCATATTTCCGAAACTATTAAGAATAGAAATATTAAATCTGGTATTTCTTATAGCTTTTAAGAAGACCGTTCTATTGGTGTTAAAATATACAGGGTGTTCCAATTAAAGAAACCAAACTTTGTGTTAAACTTAAAAAAAAGAAAAAAATGTAGGTACGCCACTGAATTTTACGTAAAAATCCCTAAAACTTTTCTAATTACATTTTTCTTCTACCTCTATTATCAAGCAAGTTAAAAGTGCCTGGCAAAATTAAATAAATTTAAAAAACACTATGTATCTCCAAAACGAATTAAGTTAGCCATGGTTTGCTTTCACTATTAAATTTGTCTTAAAAATTAAAATTGACATTGCGCAATCAAATTTGTTTTATCTCTTTTAGGTTTCGATATACCCTGCAAGGTCAAGGAAAAGGCGCCACCCTGTACATAAATATAATAATTTGTATATGTTTTCGACAACCTCGTGTTCTAAATATGACGCTTCAGAGAAAATAACTATTTTTAGTCACATATGAGTATAAAAGCATTTTTCTATGACTGTATGCTGATGTATACATTATTAATGTGATTTTAAACAGGTAATATGGCTTACGCATTACCTACGCTCATTACCCAATATTCTTTTAGTTGCCTCTCGAGACGCCACTGGAGTTACTAAATGTAATTAAGTAAGTGATAAATTACTCCCTTAATGTCATTAATAATATTGCCAAATCAAAACAAAATTTGGTAAAAAATAGTTAGGATACTTAAAAAAATAATTTTTTGATATTTTAACATCCTGTAGTTCAGAAACTAAGGCGTTTAGGTCATATGTTCATATAAAGTTTTTTCTTATTTTTTGATAAAAAATCAGCTCCTAAAATTTCTTGCATTTGTTTAGAAACACCTGGTATATTTACGTAACTACCCAATATTAAAAATAGTTTTTTTTAACGATAATAAAAAATATCAGTATTTAACTTTTTCTTGGCGGGAAACAGATTTAAAATGTGGGGTCCTTTGGCCTTTGTGACGTCAATAAGGCCAAAACTTCTGTCGTAGCTGTAATCTGCACGACTTACGATATTTGTTAACAATTTTGCCAAAATGACCTAAAAGGTCGTTTTAATTAAAAAATCTGGTTGGACTAATCATTTTCAAGGTTCATGTCAACCAGCGATTGTATACCATGTGACACCCTATTTCAGTAACCACTATTTAACACGTTATCATTTAATCATTTCGAAAAAAATGTGTGCATGTTGGATGTACAGGGTGGCCAAAAAAGACGTGTTTCTATATTATAATACAGGGTATTTCCTAAGTACGGTACAAAACTGTAAAAGCGATTTCCTGTGTGATTTTATAAAGAAAAGTTGCTTCGTTTTTAAGATAATGGGTTTTATTTTTTTAAGTTGGTATTATAAATATCTTAAATACCAAGCCAGATTTACGATACCTAAAAGATGTATTTTTAGTTGCTTTATAGGAAAAATGTATAAAAACTGAAACTAAAAAGGCAGTGACGTACATTTTTTCTCAATATTTTTTGATGTGGTGCCCACTGAGATGCCACTGGACCCAATAAAGTTAATCTAGTTGGATCTCTACAAGCGCATTGTTACATCAAACAAACGTACCAATTTTAACCAAATTGGTTGGGAATTTAGGATATTAATATAATACCGACTTTTTCAGAAACTTTAACGTCATGTAACTCAGAAACGATGCAACTTCAGACATATGTTCATAGGAACTTTTCTTCATGAAATGACATAACAAATTGTTCTTTAAAGTTTTGTTTCATAGTTAGAAAATACCCTAATTTGGAAAAAATATTTTTAAGCCACCCTGCACATCTAACATTCATTTATTTTTGTGAAAATGTATTTTCTTATTAAGCAGACCTTGCAAATCGTAGGCAATGCTGCTTTTTTAGAATTTTTTTTTCATCTTGATTCCTATAAAACAGCTTGCACTGCAATTCTAATTACTAAAGTTATAAAATTGTGTTAAAACATATTTACAAGCAAAAACATTGTTTTTTATTTTTACTACTGTATGCCATGATATGTCCTATTTTTTGTTATTTGGAACCATGTTGGCGGCTGTAATTTTTGACTAAACATTAATTTATTATGAAAAATATTGACCAATGTCATGATGGATTTTTATCCTTTTTTTAATTATTATTGTTTTTCTTTTAGAAATATTATATAAATATTTTTTAGGAATGTATTTTAATGATATGATTTACCAAAACAAAAATACATGATATTAAATTTTAAATTAGTGTTTTTCGAAGTAATCTTTCATTCACCTTACTCTTTATCTATATAAATGAAAAATCTTTATTTAAGAAATACATGATAATAAATGGTTTTTAGATAAATACAGCAAATCTTATATAAAATTTGTAATCAAAAAGCCATTACAAGTTACAAGAACTGACAGATTTATCTACTGTTACGAATCTAAAATGATGTATCTAAATTATCTATCTAATTACCATAAATTGTAGGACAATTTTATTTTCCCATCTGTCGTAAAAAACCAAAAAAAAAATAAAAACAAAATTAGTTCACCTAGTAAACTACATACACAAATTAATGGTGTAAAAATAAAAACCGAGAAAAGCCAAAATTACAGAAATTACAACATAAGTTCAATTTAATCGCGGTAGAAGCATCCGTTTTCAACACCATACAAACACATTGCAGTTGATCAAGGCAAGAGATAATGAATGTGTAAAAGAGTATTTAATAAACGCTGTTATGTGGGATGAAAATTAGGTAATTATTTGTGATCTAGGTGCTTGTAGTTCTATTTATAAAAGGAAAATATACCTATTTTAATTGCCAACCTCTTCGAAACACATAAATATCTACATCTTTTACAAAAAAATAGGTATTGTTGGTTACAAGTACTTTACTTGGAGTTTTTTTTTATATTGTTGAATTGGTCTTATAGGCCTCTGACACGATACTAAGCGTCAGCGTCAAAGGCCGGCGTTGAGCGGATAATGTGAGAGCGCTGTCTTTAATCTTTAGAGAATTAAAGAACTATTCCGCTTAACGCTGGCCGCTGACGTTTAGTATCTGACACCAAGTCAAATACAAAATAAACAGCATTGCTTACCTTTGCCGGTACCCACTTATTTGCTACAATACATATTTGATGTTTTTTAGTCAAAAAATCAGTATTGTTAGATACCCACAAGTACTTTAACTGTAGTTTGTTTTGATTTCGTTTATAGTCCAATATTAGGTTGTTTTGCAATTAAAAGTACTTAAAGCAAGGGATGAGTATAAGAGCATATGCTCTTTTGTATTTTTTAAATAAATTCGTTAAAGCTATAAGTCCCGGAGCCAGTAAAATGGATTTTATGATAAGAACACTTTTAAAACCTTGATTGGGGGTTCCTCCGCCATATACAGGGTGGCCCACCATATTCGACACGGTCTGTAGCTGATAACCATGGGGTTTTAAAAACAATTAAAATGGAACTTTACTTTATACAGGATGTCTCAAAGCAAAGTGTGACGTATCAAACGTTATATTGTTTTAAATGGAACACCCTATAGTTTATGACGGTTTTAAATTCTAAATAAAAAATAATTTAAGTTTGTTAATAGTACCAAGTGTCTAATTTTATTCGTTTTTGTGATATTTATTTTTTTTCGAAAATGCAGAGGTGCAATTAAATTAATTTTACTTTTTAACATATATAAAATCCTTAAACTTAAAATGTGTTACAAGATTAGGAAAAGTCTGCCTTATCATTACGTAGGTCATATCGAATCATAGATTATACAGGGTGATCAAAAATAATTTCAATTTTTAGAAAGTCAAATTGTAATATTCTCTTATTTTAAATGGAACACCCAGTATTTTTACACCACATGATGACAAACCAAATGCTCTTTGTTTTATAGGTTGCCTATACTCTTATCTTTTATACTTTTTAGTAAATTCCGTTTTAACATATTTTATTCCAAATGTCTATTTAAATGTAAGTAGGCTGTGATATAGCTATACCTATTAACTAAGCTGTTATTGCAAAATGTAAATTTGTTGAAAAAAGGCACAAAATTAAAAGATTTTGTATTATCTGCCACAATTTTTAAAATTCAATAGAAAAAAAATCATTAGTTGCTTATAATGCTACTTCCAATAACACTTATTTCAGCTGAATGTGTAATGATAAAACTTGTGTTTTAAACAATCCTAATAACGCCTCTGGTCAGTTGGTGATGACATTCTGTGACCTATTACTCGTTTCTTCCATTATCCATAATCACTGTGTCAAATTTTTAAAGCAACTATTAAGGTTATTTAGATGTTTCTCCTGAAATATTTTTCAGGATTAACTCTAGTTGTTGTAGAAGAAGGGTTTTTATTTAAAATAAGAGAGATATTGCAATTTGACTTTCTAAAAATTGAAATTATTTGATCACTCCTGTACAATATTTGATCTTGATTTGACCTACGTATGATATGGCAGACTTTTCTAATCTTGTTACACATTTTAAAGTTTAAAGTGTTAAAGTAAAATCAATTTAATTTTACCTCTCTGCATTTTTTCAAAATCAAATATTACAAAAACGAATAAAATTAGACACTTAGTACAATATTTGAAAACTTCCAACTCAACGTGATTTAGGTTCGAAACCACTCGATTAAAAGAAGAAACGCCGAATTACGTCGTGAGGCTTGCCTAATGTATGGGGACAACTGTTCAACCCAAAAATTACTTACACCCTTTCACCCTCTGCCTCTGCGGGTCATCCCCTTAAAATTTTTAAATGCGGAAGGCAGGTATCGAGTAATAGCTTGTTTAAAAGGCCCTTCGAAGTCTTTTATTTTGACGTTTGATTTTTAAATCGGTCGATTCGTTTTCGAGAAAATTAGAAAAATCTTTGTTTATCTTAATTTGTTCAGATAGAAAACAAAAACATGAAAATATCAGTTTTTATTTCAATAAGTGTTAAATAACTGTCAAAAATGCGCAACATCCCTATTAAACAACCGCGATTTTGTTTATCCTTGTCAAAATGTCAAAAATGTACGCGTCTGAGAAGCGAGCAATCGAATTTTTTCGAAAGAGCAAAAAAAGTCTTATTTTTTCATTCTCTATCCGAATGCAACATTAGTTTTTCGAAATTCAAAAAAAATTATTACTCGCTCGCTTCATTTATGACAGCTGAAGAGTAAAAAATTTTTTCTCCGATTTTCCTGAAAATTTGGTCAAAGGGGTTTTAGACCGTGCCGATTCGATCCCGCTAATCCAAATTGTGGATTTCGAAAAAAAATTTTGGTAACTTTTTCTGAGCCACCCTGTATATTTCGAAATTACATTTTCTTCATAATGACGTCACGATCTATCGAAAAGGTCCTATACATGTTCGCTCTATCTCGAATAATAAAAAAGTTTTACAAATGACAGCTGTCAAATTTTGACATTTCGACTATAATGTCAAGAGTGAAAAAGTGAATATTTTTCGATTTTACATAGGATTGCTTGGTTTTTTTCGATTTTTTCGATTTTTTTTGTTACTTTCTCGCGTCGTTTATGTAAGTGTTTAAACAAAGATTTTTCTAATTTTCTCGAAAACGAATCGACCGATTTAAAAAAATCAAACGTCAAAATAAAAGACTTCGAAGGGCCTTTTAAACAAGCTATTACTCGATACCCCTTGCCATTTAAAATTTTTAAGGGGATGACCCTGGGGGCAGAGGGTGAAAGGGGGTGAAGTAATTTTAGGTTAGACAGTTGTCCCCCTTGACAAACCTTTTGACGTATTTCAGCGTTTTTTCTTTTAATCAGTGGTTTTCGATAAATCCGTGGTGGGAAGTTTTCAAATGAACACCCTGTATGTTTTTTTATAACGACTTTTCGCCGTCCAACGGAAAAACACCGTACGTGCATAATATAACAATCTATATAACCAAACACATTGTATCTATAGCCACCGCGGCTTCAAAAGCTTGGATTTCTTTTCCGAGCCAAAAGTATTTTTCTCCTTCCAATTTATACACTTTGTATGTGTCCCAAATTCGACCCTCTCTGGAATATTGTTCTCATGTCTGGGGAATGGCATCCCCTACAACCCTCAGCATTCTTGATGCCATTCAAAGAAGGGCTGTTCGTCTTATTAATGATCCTTTACTTACTCAAAGACTTCCTTCTTTTGCCCATCGTCGAGCTGTGGGAGATCTATCGCTCTTCTATAGATACTTTTACGGCTTCTGCTCCGGACGAATTATCCAGTATAGTCCCTCCTCTTGCAGCTCCCAACAGAGAAACTCGTGGTGCCGCGCGTATGCATCCCTATACGGTCCAATCGGACAGGCCCCGAACTTCCCATTTCGTTCGTTTCTTTTATCCCTAGAGTTTCTAGACTGTGGAACCTGCTGCCAAGCGGAGGTCTTTCCTTCTCCCCAAATCTTCAAGTTTTTAAGTCCCGTGTTAACAAACTTCCTCTTACCCTGCTTAAGACATCCACGGTACGTTAGTATTTAGGCTTTCAGCCTTCGTGGATTGTCCAAAGATAAAAAAATATAACACACGGCGTTTTTCCGTAGGACGGCAGTTTTTATACTAATTCGGATAATTTTTAAAAATTTAAGAAACGTCGCTTATGCTTCAGAAGACAATATTTGGCATACAAGAAAAAAGTTACCAGAACGTCCCTCAATATAGGTACAGGGTGTTTTTAAATTTTTCGTGTCGGAACGTTATGATTTACATTTTATTTTTTTATTTGAAATTGGTAGGTTTACCATAAAAATACAGGAGTTAAAAGGTTGCTTAATAAACGTGTCTATCTAAATTTATATTTTTTGAGAGAGGTCATTGCGTAAGTGTCACGATGGGTGTACTCTATTTCCACCCACTTCCTTTAATTCTAGAAAAGTAAAAAACATTTAGAAGCAAAATTTTCGTGGTGTCAATATCTCGAAACCCACGATTTTTTACTTAGGTCATTTAATGATTTTATGGATGCTTATGGTTTGTTCCATTAGTTCTTCAATATAACAGTTGACTTTCTTGACACCCTGTATACAAGCTAGATGGTTTTGCACTTTTATGGTTAAAAATATGTATAAGATATTTTACCCCAAACAATTTTGTGGTAATTTTTGAATAATACTATGTTTTAAACCTTTATTTTAGAAAAATGTTTAACAATTATAAAATAAATCTATAATTATGATATACATACAGGGTGTTTTAAAACAAATGCTAAAAATTATTACGTAACTTCTTGTTTAAAATAAAAAATAGTTTGTTATATAACCGTTCTGTCAAAAATTTAACTATTAGGAAGATACCGCGGTGCAAAGATGCCAAAAAATACGTTAGAGTAAACTTATCCTAAAAATCAAAAACCATAGAAGAATAAAATTTTATGGAAAAATTACTTTATAAAAAGATAAATTCTGCAACTTTTTAATCGACTAACTTTAAAGACCAAAAAAGAAATAAGTTTAAGTTTTTGCATTTTTTTAAACACCTGTACAATGGGTTGTGCTTCAACATAGAAAATCCCATGTAATTTTTTTAAGGGAGAGAATAATTGGCTTCCCTGTACATTTAACAAGAAAAATGTATAATAACTTTTTAAAGAGACCAATCTGATAAACTCTAGTGCCAAGTTTCAAAACATTTAAGCAAGCAAATCTTAAATTATTTAATTAAATGTAATTCGAAAACTACCAATTTTTTGAGTTTTTAAATTTAAATTATGAATACTTTATCGTCGATTAAAAATACAATTTTTTTCAAATACTGACTGTTACTGATTTATTGACACTTTTCCTCATGTCAGTAACAACATTAATTTTAGAGGTGCCTGTTGGGTTTTACCTGAACCAAAAATTTGGTAATTTTGCAATTACATTTAACTAAAAAAATCAATATTTGCTTCTTAATTTTTTAAAAACGTGGCACGAGAGTTTGTCATATTGGTCTCTTCGAAACGTTATTATACATTTTGTTTTGAAAGATACAGGGAGCCAACAACTTACCCCCTTAAAATTTAAAGGGAATTTTCTAAGTTTTTGCTCAGCCACGCACCACCCGATATGAGAATAAGAAATTGTGGAAATACTTTTTAATTTTTTTTTTGCAAAAAGTTTAAAAAGTTGTTTTAAATAAAATGTATTACTTTATGTAATAAATAACATATAATAACCTGTTATAATTCCTAAAATGTTTATAACTTTTAACTTAACTTTATTTAAAATAAAGTGACTGACTTGCCACTAAGAGTAAGATATAATATTTGTTGTAGTTTATTTTTATTCTGTTTTAGGCGATTTGTCAGTTCATTGGAATCAGAAATCAAGTCACACCAACCAATAGTATTCAATACATGGATCCGACACATATCAATGTAGAACAATTTATGAACTTATTGAAATAGCATAATAAGCCACAAACACAAAATTCTGAGTTATCAATGTATGTTTAATATCAACGTTTATTAAAAATTAACCTATATAATTTTTTATTGTGGCTTGTTATATTAGAAATTAAATAAATTAGAAAATATAACAGATTGCTCTGGCTGTGTGGCTTATCAGGTTATTTCAATAGGCCCTTCAATTATAAAACCTATGCAATATAAAATTTACTCAGAGTGTAAGGTATAAGTAATATTGTTATAGGAAAAAAGTTTTAGGAGTAAGAAGAAGATGGCTTTTGCCTAAAAGTGCAAATTTAGATACCTACAGCTACAAAATTTATGGCACTAAAAAATCTTAATAACTTTGCTACTTTATTTGTAAACAGTAAATCAGATTTTGCAAAAAAAACAGAAGAATAAGTCAGAAAACAGTTAATATTTACATCAATAAAAAATTATTTTTACTTTTGACTAACAAACAGGGTTTTTAATTTTACCTGAAAGCAGAAGTTTGATCCATGTTTTTAATTCAGCACTTAAATCACTTATACAATTGCAGATGTTTTTACGCTACACCACACTCTATGGCAATCTTAACCAATCACCGGCAAAAGCAACGCGAAACCATGATTTTTTCAACACAAAAGTCAATTTAACGTAAAAAATAAAATCTGAAAAATTGTTGGTCCGTCGTTTCTATTGTCACGATCTTTACAGTTTTACAAAATCTGTTTTCTGTTAATAATTTGTTTGAAACAACGGTTTTTGCCGCGTTAAAGACGCGAGAAAATTAACCTGACCAGAATGCGCGAAGAGTGGTAAGGAAGAGCGAGCTTCTTGCAGAGTTGTTTGATGGTAATAACGTAATTTAAATTGCATTGAGATAGATATTGACTCCCCACTCCTAGGAAGCTTAGTCGTTTTTTAAAATCTTTGATGTTTTTTGTGCTAACTCATCTAGTTAGGTTAATACCATGGTAATTCTTTTAACACCGTTTTCAAAAAGGGTACATAAAAATAAGGAATTTAAAATTGTAAAATTATGTTTAACGTTACCTCCTAATGCACAGGAATAAGGTTTTAATGGTTTCGGCTAGGGTTAAACGACCAAAGATATTTTAGCATGCTAAGTACGATAATCATCATCGGCAAGCGTCAGCCCTGCACATAATCACCCTGTATATTGTTATAAGAAAAATAAATTGGCACTGTAAGATTGAAATTTTCTAGGATTAAGTGTATTCATAGTAAAGTTTAAAAAAAAGTTGACAGGTGTTTTCGATAAGCACAAGTATCTGCCAGGCGAACTAAAAGATGTTTTTATTTTTTAGATTTTAAATTAATGCATAAATACTATATTTTAAAGTAAAAATTGACAGATGAAAATTTTAAGACGGCGGCTGGACCTTAAAGCTAAATGGAAAGGGGGGTCTTGTGGCACATCATTTTAAAGCTCCTGACGAGTACTTAAAAACTGTAAAATATAAAGTCAAAATTTTTATCTAATACTATATATATAATTAATTATCTTATATAAGATTTGCAGGGTTTAGAAAAAGGCTCAAAATATTTCGATGTATATAGAGTATCCCCAAAAAGTAATTGCTGTGAAATTAGTTAAAAAAATGTTTATTGGAAACTTTGTATACACTCAAAATATTTTTAGAACATGCCTATTTAGAAACCCTATACAATTTATACAGGATGTTTCCAGATTGCGGTAAGAAAATTTAAGGGCATATTCCCGAGCTTTTTATAAAAAAAATCATATAAACATGGGTCCTCAAATTTGTGCTCGTTGTCAAGCTACAGGGTGTTAAACTTTTCAAAATCCTAAAAATGTTTTTAGTAAAATTTGTTACACCTAATATGAAACTGAAAAAGCGGTTTTCAAATACCGGTTTTTCGGATAATCGGTTTTCGAATACCGGTTTTTTGGATAATCGGACCAAAATCGAAAAGCGGTCTCTTCGAATATCAATTAATAGGTTTTTGGTTGATTGCGGTTTATATCTAAAAGAAAAACCGTTCATTTTGTAAAATCGGATATTGGTTGACAGATTATACAGGGTGGTTCATTTAACCTTAGACAGGCAAATAACCAGAAAACGGCGCATTTTAGAAGAAAATGTTTCTAGTAAGAATTGTTTGAAATAAAGGGGCAAATTTAATGGTATTATTAGTTTGTGACCTTGACTAAAATTTTAAGGTCATATTCATATCAACTTTGTTTTCAAGGAACCATTTTTTTAGGATCTTAATCTACATACAAAAATGAGCAACTTTCATATAAAACTTTTTAAATTCGATTTCAATTTTAAAAGATATGTAACAAAATAAATTTTAAGAACCCATTTTTTAATATAGTATAAAATATTTATTTTTATTAAAATGTATTTTTAACATTATTAAACATTTTTAAATATGCTGGTTGAAAATAGTCATATATAAACCAGTCGTTTATGTTTATAAAACAAACCACCTTTTATTTTGTACAAGAAATCAATGAAAATGTTCGCATTTGTTTTGAAACTCTATATAATATAGAGCTAAATCTGGTGATGCTCTGTCGTGTTAAATCAACAATCCAATAGTATCTTTAACAAAAGAGGGCCGAATATTGGGCAATTTATGTAATAAAAATTACCGAGACCGATATTTTTATACCCAGCAATTTAGCTCCAATATTGAAACAACCTTGATATTAAGACCAGGACCGTGCCTACCAGGTGGGTGCAAGGCGCCAGGGCGCAATGCTGCTGAGGCGAAAATTTTAGAAATAAAATTATTAAACAGTATATAATTTATATATATTTATATTCGACAAATCCCTAAATAATTATTTTTATTTTAAACCCATTTTATTTTAAATCAAATTTAAAATTAAATATCATAAGAAACTATTTACGAACAATTCCATTTTATTCAAATTATCTTGAAAATTTAATTTTTCCTAAAATATTTAAACTGGTACAACAGTTATGACAAAAATAAACAAATATTTTTCTTTTTTTTGAAAAGTAGTACTTTAAGACATAATATATAGTTTTTGTTATTATTATTCTTTGTTGGAGGATAATCCAATAAAGTTTGCAGTAAAGATATTGGACACCCTGTATAAATAACAATTATTTAATTTACAATATACAAATATTTATTTTCCCCTCTAAAAGGTTTCTGATTTTAAATAATATATAAAGAAGTCAAAGGTTAAAAGAATTATCAAAATCGAAGCTGTTTCTGAGGACTTTTAAAGAAAATGCTTCATTGACGCGACTTTACCTTGTTAATAAATATTATTTCACATTATAATTTGTTAAGTAATAATAATTAATTGAATTTGCTGTTGATGCACCCTACCATAAAAATATATATTATTCCTAAAATGGTGCAATAAAAGCAAAAACCGATAATAAATACTAGAATTTTCACACTGCTTAATAATTATAACATAATTTATATAAGGTATAAATAAAGTTTTTAAATGAAGATTTTTTAATTAGTATACACGCCTGCATAAAAATCAATAATTATCAAATCAATAGTCCAGTCGTTTAAGCAAAAATGGAACCAACTTTCGAATGAGAGATAATAACACATGACCTTTTTATCCTTTACAGGATAATAACTAGAAACTTGCGTATACACTGTCCTCTTTTGGTTATCTAAAAGGTTGTGTCTCATAATAATCTTACAGAAATGTCGTGTGCTGCGTCGTTACTTCCTAAAAGGCATGTGGCACAAAAATTGTTACATAATACTGGTTTCTAGTCGCTCTTAATGACAGCATTTTGTATTGAAAACCGTAGAACGTCAATTTGCAACAATTTTGGCTAAAAAATAGTTTTTTCATACGCCCAACCATTTTTGAGATAGGGGGGTGGAGAGCCCGCAGTGCTTAGCTGAAGTGGCTATAACTGTATGAGCAGTTCAATATCCAATAAAACAAACACTAACGAAACTTCACATATTTTATTAATATAATTTAAACTACAAATAGGTCGTAGCATTATGTCCTTTAAATTGTTAAAGAGCTGGGACTAAAAATCGTTGTAACATCTATATAATAGTTATCAGATCTCACCGCAACGACAACTCCTCTTTATTTTGGAGAAAATATGGACCAAATATTTCACTTGCTGATATTGCGGACCACTTGAAAAGCTTAGGAAGAATAAAGGGGACGTTGATGTTTCTGTCGGGGATTATCCACTAACCAAAAATTGTCAATAAACGCCATTCCGCGAGCAATTTGTCTTAAAAAATTTTAAAATATGCAACTCTGGATTAAGAATTTCAGCAACGTGGGACGTGATTCTTTCATCACTAGCGGAAGACGGAAAGTCGCGCGATGGACCGATTCTATCGAACTGTATGAATCTCACGAGACCTTTCACACGCACAGCCGACTTTCCGCGTTCTCAACGTGTAAAAGGTCTCATAAGAGTCCATACATTTCGATAGCGTCGGTCTGTTGCGCGACGCGACTCTTCCGTCTTCCGCTAATGTGAAAAGGCAATTAGACGCCAAAAACCGAAAAGCTCTGAATCACCGGCGAATCGCTCCGCTAAGCCCTTGAAACGATGTGAATTCCATCCACGTCCAGGTCTGCGCTATGTGATGGGGTATGCGGCGTGTAGCGGCGCGCGAATTGTTTTAAGTCTGGACGCGGCTTTACAGTCTACATAATATTCTTTTTTTGCTCCCCATGCTTATTTTCAAAATTTCATCATTATCACAAAAATTATGTACAGACTTTATTTTTAAAGCTTAAAAGACGCATCTTTTGGTATAAAAAAATTAATTGTAGCTTTTAAAATTAAAAAATTACAGATTTTTAAGGTAATGGTAAATAAAAACTTAATTTAAAGTATGAAGTGAGATTAACTTAAATAAGAGATTTTACTTTTACAAAATGCAAGAAACAAAAAAAAATCTACGACTGCTATGAAAAGTGTCTAAAAACGAACGTCAAACAGGATCTAAAAATTACTAATTTTACATGATGTATGATGTCAACCTCGTCAGTGTCAACCAGTTAAATATATTTTATTTTCTGTCATTTAGTTTTGACATAAGCGTGTGAAATCATTTCTTACGGCGTATAAATTTTTTTGCACAGTCCTGTTAAAAGCTAAAAGAATAAAAATAATAAAAATCACATATTAATCCTCATTTTCTGCTTTCGAAGAAAAGTATCGTGTGCAACACGTTTAAAACTGACTCTGCACACTCTTATGACTTGTAGCACTCGCCTACGGCTCGTGCACAAACGTCATACCTATATGTGAAAAGAGTATTTTTCAAAACTTGTTGCACAATATACTATTAAATTCATCTTATTGTGTTACTTTTTTAGCTTCCACTTAAAAATTGTATTAGTACAAGAAATACCACAACGTTGCCCACATTTCGTTACTTTTGTTGTGTCATTTCTAGACACGGTATTATAATACAGTAAACATAGCAGCTTACAAGGGTAAAACAAATTAAAGACAAGCTAGACATACAGTAAGTTTTTTTATCTTTTGACATCTCACGAAGGCATATGCCTAAATACCAGGGTACCATGGGTGTCGGGTTATTAGATGTTTAACCCATTGTTCTTCCTGTTCTGTCAACGTTGTCCAAGCACTGAAACATGCAGTTATGCATTTCACAGCACCTTTTACACAATGCGGTAGTGCCACCACGAACGTTACTACTACTACTACCTAAATATGTCTCACCCACTGGGAATCGAACCGGCGACTTCTGGTTTCGAAGATCAAAGTTCTGTCCACTGCGCCACGGGGAGACAAGTTGTACTATAATATACTATTCAGTTTAGGATCAGTTGAAGTCAACTGGTGGTCGAACCTGCCCATTTTAAATATATTGCTGTCAAGTAAATGCCAAAGGTAACACCAATATATTTTTAATGAACATGTTTAATCACCAGTTAAGTTTCACTGATCCTAAACTTAACTGGCAATAATTGTAAAACTGGGCATAAAAGTCTACATTATTAAAAATATGGCTAGTGAAAGCATATTTTAAGGTTTTTAATTTGTTCTCCCTGTATAGCTATAAGATTTGCGCCGGTACAAACTTTTTAAAGAAATCATTATAAAAATGGCCTTTTTCCTGGATTTCTTTCTAAAATTGAATTGATTAGAAAAGAACAGAAAAAAGATAATTGAAAAAAATTGTTGTGTAAAAAATAAAAATTATCATAATGGATGGTAATTGTTTGGGTACACGTCAAAAATTAAATTAAAAATACCAAAAAACCAAAAAAAAAAATTAAACAAATAAAAAGATAACTAAAAATTGACGTTTCGGTGGCAAGTCTGCCACCGTTGTCAAGATAAATTAAATAAATATAATAAACATAAAAATTAACTATTATTAGTTTTAAATTTTAAAATTTTTATCTTTTTATATCTTTGACGTTAAATTCTCAAGATATGTTTGATTTGTTTGTATTACAAAAAAGGTGAATAGTTAGTTAATTTTTAGTCTTTCTGAAGATACTTCAGTATTAAGCAAAGGCAACCAAGTGTTATTTAAATTAACTGAAATTGATGCTACCGTTGATTGAAAGAATACACGTACTCTCTCAATCAATTATCTTTATTTAATAATATATACGCACTTTCTTTGATTTTGCGTTTTTTAGAACAAATTTCCTTTGCTAAAATGCTCGAAGCATCCCAGTTTATTCTATGATTGTTATCAAATGAGTGTTGGCAGATTTTTGATTTATGAAATTCTGTGTTTTAAATGTATGATCTGTGTTCTTTTAGGTGTTTGGCTAATGGTCAACAAGTTTCACCTATATAAAACTTATTGCATTCGCAAGGTATTTTATAAATGACATTTTTGTATTTTCATTTAAGTTGTATGGTTTTGTTTTTGTTAATTGCGATCTGAGAGTGTTTTGTGTTTTAAAGATTGTGCAAATATTAAATTTATGTCTTATTCGTTGAATTTTATTTGATAGTCCGGGAATATATGGTAAAAATAAATTTGTAATAGGTCTATTTTGATTTTGTCTAATAATAATTTTTGGCGTGTACCCAAACAATTTCCATCCATTAAATAAATGCGCCGAACTACAGAACATATCTTCAAAAATTATCATGTTAAAACCATTTCTAGTCTGGCTAAAACACTTTCAATTTTTATTTATGTACTGTTTAATTCCGGTTCTAAATAAGAACTGACTCATCTAAAACTAGAATTTTTGAATGAGTTTTCCTAATAAAAACCGCTTTTATGGCAACTTTTGGCCATTTGCTTCTGAAATTCAGAATATTGTTATTCTCATAAATCTTAATAAGCTAACTGAAAATTTACTGTTAAAAATTAGTCACCTTTATTCATTACGGACTACTCCAATTTTATTGTCACCAAAATTTCTATTCAAAACTAAGTGATGCGTACATTTTAGACCAAATTTGTTTATCTTCCTTTCGTAACCGCTAGGACAATATCTACAGAACAATAGATTATAAGCAAATTGGTAACAGTTATTAAAAATGTATTATTATAATTATTTTGTGAGTTTTACACTGGTTATAAAATTTTAATACCGTTTTATGTATTTGGGTTACTATTATAAAAATTTTAATTTGATCATTTTTACTTTTTTAAAATAATGCACACTAATTTAAATTAAAGATAATCGAGTAATTTTACAAACAATAATATCCTTTACTTACAGAAAGGCTATAGGTACTTCCATGGCTTCTGCTCTGAAAAATTGTCCAGTATAGTTCCTCCACTCACGGTTCCCAACAGAGAAACTCGTGGTTCCGCGCGTATGCATCCCTATACGGTCCAACTGTACAGGACCCGAACTTCCCACTTTGTTCGTTCTTTTATCCCTAGAGTTTCTAGAATGTGGAACCTCCTGCCCGCAGAGGTCTTTCCTTTCCCCCAAATCTTCAAGTGTTTAAGTCCCGTGTCAACGAACTCCCTCTTACCTTGCTTAAGACACCCACGGTACGTTAGTATTTAAATGTTTAGATGGTTTAGATATTTTAATACAGAATATGTCTTATATAAAATACTTTAAATTTTGCCCTAAAGTTTAATAAGCTTGTTAATAGCAACTAAAAACTTTGAAATTTTAAACGTTAAAATAATGTTGATTCATAAATTGAAAAATAAGATCATAAGAAACAAGTTTAAGACACCCACGGTACGTTAGTATTTAGGCTTTTAGTCTTCGTGGTTTGTCCGAAGATAAAAAAAAAGAAAAAATACAGGGTGGCCATTTGAAAACGAAACAGAGCTAATTTTGGGCACTCCAAATAAATTATGAAAAAGCTTGGACACATCAATTTTTGATTTAAGAGGGAAACATTATTTTGCCACTTTTACCCTCGACACTACAAACCTTTAACAGGGGTGAGACTAACCCCCAAAATCTTAAATGAAAAGAGGGGTTGAGTCGAATATTATTTCCATTTATATATGACAGATTTACAAACTTTTGATTTTTTAATGTATAATGCAATTTTCGTAAAAAAGCAAGCTACTTTTAAGTAAGGAAATATAATAAGTGTTAAACGATCTTCAAAATAGGATATTTAAAAATCTTTTTCGCGAGGGTGTTAGTTACTCTTAAATTTTGGAAGGAATCACACCCTCGTCAAAAATAATAATTCTAAAAATGGTTTAACCCTCAATATATCTTCTGAGTTTAAAGTAGCTTGCTCTTAGAGCAGCTTTAACAATATTGAGTCCATCCTTGAGTTAGTTAGTATACTCCTACCCTAGAAGCGAACCATATTTAGTACATCTACGTAACAATGCATTTGGCAGCTTTTCATATTTAGTCAGGACTTCAACCACAAAATAATTTAACTTTGAGTTTGTTAACACGACATTGTAAAATTCGCTTTTACAGGTAACTTAATGTTATACATTAGAAAAACAAAAATCAAAATTTTGGTAAACTGTCATATCAACAATATACTTTAAACTTGGTAGTTATAATCAGGGTCGAGAGACCTTTAAAATAATATCACTCGATCCCTCTTTCTATTTAAGATTTTGGGGGTTGATTGGTTGGTTGGTTTAAGGCGGGGTTGGTCATTCGACCATGTTTTACTGCAGCCTATTGGCTTATTGTGCACCCCTCTCTTGCTTCAGAATACACTTCCCTTTATCAGGTTTAGTAGATTTCTTCCAAGACGTTCATACGGGACAGGAATCCCGGGGTACGTATCGAAAGTTTCGAAAATAAGAATGAAAAAAAATGTTTACCTCCAAAATAAAAAATTGACGTGTCTGAGCGTTCACCTGAAGTGTCCAAATTTAGCTCTGTTTTATTTTTAAATGGCCACCCTGTATATTTTGCTGAAAAATCTTGGTTCTTGACTTTGGAAAGTTTTATTAATTATTAAAATATTTTTTTAATTCTGATAAAAACTGTCCAAGTCAAATCTGACCTACTTTAAGATCTCACATTTTTAAATAACAGCATTTGTTATAGCTATCAAATAAAAATAAGAAGTAGAGTTTCATACTTTTTCAAAATGTTATTTTGTTCCTATAAATACATATTTAGAGTACAGAACTTGGTACTTTTTTTTCGCCCTTTCGGGGTCATCCCACCCAGGTCCGACGACCGTCCCCCTAGGTGGTGCACTGCAGCCTGAAGGCTTATTGTACCTTGACCCCAATTCCTTCCCATTCACACATCATTCATTCCATAACTTGGATGGTTGCGGCTCGGTCCGTTCGTTTTACCCCCGAGCAGAACACCGCGTGCCGTTGCCCAAAACCGAGAACGCCGGTCACCCATCCAAGTTATGGGCGCGCACTTCACTGCTTAACTCCGGAGATCGACGCCGCCGATACAACCGAAGCAGCCACAAGCGCGCCACAACTTGGTACTTATTTAGATCTTCATTTTTTACGCTTTCTGTTATACCAAAGACAATTGTAGTTTTACTATAGACACCCAGGACAATGCTAAATTTTTGGTCATCAACTTCGACGCTCGCTTCATGGAATTTAGGAAGCAGGTATCCATCGAGTACACACGTAAACAGTACGTATAATTTGCCGCTTCATAAATTCAGCCAAGGTGTCCAGACTGATGACCAAAAATTTAGCATTGTTCTGGGAGTCTATACCGGGGAATACACGGTCATGCAAAACTGTCACATCTGTCAAAAAGCCAAAGCTCGCACGCAAATTTGACCGTGTGTATTAAAAACTGCCACATCTGGCTTGGCATGCAACTTAATGTCCGAATTTGATTTTTCGTGGCGCGCGTCGTGCAAACTTGTGTATGTGTAGGACACGTCAGTTAACGTTTCAGTTTAGGGACGTCGTTTACGGGGTTATATGGTTGGTTTTGAGTTAACAAAATGACTCTTTGGCGCCAGAAAGATGTATTGCGTGATTTTATAGATATGTACCAAGGTTATCCATGCTTTTGAAAAGTTAAAAGTTATAATTAATACATTGACAAAAATAAAAAAAACTTTTCGTTGAATCACGCTTATGTTTAAGTTAATCACGCCACCAGCTGCCAAAACTGACGCAGAACTGACAGGTACATCTGAACAGAATGTGCAACATAAAATCTGAAAGATCAGAAATCTGCATATCCAACTATACATCCGACCAAAATTTTAGAATCGTTAAACACTTCATAAGAAAATCCCGGCTTGCTAGTAATCTCATGGACACCCGGAATAAATATACAGTAAAGACCACAAGTTCATCCGTCTTTCAAAATCTGAATCGTTGATTATATTCTGATACAATTTTAAAGGATTGTAAACGAGCAAGTTTTGCATTTTTTACATATTAATACCAATTTTAAATGTCGAGAACTTTAAGAAACCATTACAGTTTATACAGGGTGGCAAAATTGTCTGAGAAAGTCCAATATTTTTATTGTTTAACGAGATATGACAAAAAGTTTTATATAAAAGTTTCAGGGTTTTTAAACGTGGCTGTTCCAAAAATATTTTTATATTTTTCCATATAGTACATTTTTATTTTGATAATCGTGGCGATGTTGCCACGCTATTTATAATTTACTGAAACTTTCGTTAAAATATGTTAACAAAAAAAAAGGTAAAAACGTAGATAAATTAGATATTAATAATACTTATCTAAATGTTTTAACACCCCAAAGACCACAAAATAAATTTCTTTAAAAAGAATCACCAGATCCTATACAGGGTATTTCTTATGGCATATCTTAATATTTAAAATGCTAAATCTCAATTTTTTAAATAGAACACTCTGCATATTGGGCCAATATTAAATTTAAAAAATAAAGACACTTTAGCGATTTCTTAACCAAAAAAAAGATTTTTAAGATATTTAAGGTTTGTAAAAATTCATGACAAGAATTTTTTTAAAAGAAAATCCTTGGTACTTTAAATGGAACACCCAGTAAATTTATCAATATTCGTAATTTTTTTCCTTAAAACAAAAATGTAATACTAGCTATGGTTATTTTTAAAAAGAATACATTTATCGACTTCTATAAAATTGACTGCATGAAAATTATGACTTAAATTTTGCTACATCTAACGTTACAAAAAAATTCAGCAACAAAGGTATAAGACAATTTTTTGCAGGTCGATAAATGCGTTCTTTTTTTAAATAACCATGGCTTAAGTTACATTCTTTTAAAAGAAAAAGATACAATTTTAAAAATATTGACGAATATACTGTTTTTTTTTATCTTTGCACAAACCACGAAGACTAAAAGCCTAAATACTAACGTACCGTGGGTGTCTTAAGCAAAGTAAGAAGAAGTTTGTTGTCACGGGACTTAAATACTTGAAGATTTGGAGGGAAGGAAAGACCTCCGCGGGCAGCAGGTTCCACCTTCTAGAAATTCTAGATAAAAAAGAACGAACAAAGTGGGAAGTTCGGGGTCTGTCCAGTTGGACCGTATAGGGATGCATACGCGCGGAACCACGAGTTTCTCTGTTGGGAACTGTGAGTGGAGGAACTATACTGTGTGTTCTATTTAAAATACCAAAGTTCTTCTTTATGAAAAAAACACTTGTCATAATTTTTTAAAAACCTTAAATATCTAAAAAAAAAACCTTACATTTTTGGTATAGAAACCACTAAAAACTTACCTTATTTTTATTCCTAAAATCTGAAAATGTTCTAATATATAGAGTGTTCCATAAAAACAAATAGATTCAGCTTTTTAAATATTAAGATGTTGTCCATGCTATAAAAATACTCTGTATAAGATCTAGTAAATTTTATTATATAAATTTATTTTGTGGTCCTTAGTGTGTTAAAACACCTATAGCTAAGTATTATTTATAACTAATTTGTTTCCGTTTTTACCCAAGTTTCGGGTAACGTGTTTTTTAAGAAAGTTTTAGTAAATTATAAATATCGTGGCAACATTGGCACAAGTGTCAAAATAAAATAGCGTACCATATGCAAAATTTTATGCTGGATTCGATTTTGTAATCAGAATTAGGGATTACAATTTAACTTCTTAGCCATACCTTTTTTGAGACACTCAGTGTATATCAAAATATTTTTGGGACATGCACGTTTCGAAATCCTACAACTTTTATATAATTTTTTAAACAACAGAAATATTGGACTTTCTTGGATAATTGGGCCACCCTGTATGCGGTGTATTTCTTTAATGTCCTCTTCCTTTTATTTTTTAAACGGATCAATTAAAAAAAAAACTTTGTAATATGACGTTAATGCATAAGTACTATATTTTAGCGTAAAATTGATAAATAAAAATTTCAAGATAGAGGTTGGGAGCCATCTTAAAAAAATTAATGGAAAGGGAGGTCTTGGGACACATCATTTTACAGCTACTGACAAGTACTTTATAGCCCTAGAATATAAACTCAATACCTTCACCTAATACATAATGCTGGTCCTTTAAAAATTATATAAATACCTAATTAGGTTAACCATATTTCCGAAACTAATTAAGTGAGATGGCATTTCCTTAAATATCTTTTACAAATCGTTTTAATGATAATACTGGTAATAATATACAGGGTAGAACAAAATCATATATATTTTTTAAATAAAGCACCCTAAATATTGTATCATCATCAAAAAGATCTTTAAAAGAACTTTAAGAAAATTAAGTACATCTAAATTTTATACTTTCGAAATATGGCCATCCCAATCAAGTATTTAGGTAATTTTTAAAAACTCCCATTTTGTAACAGGTAAAGGTATTGACTTTATATTACAGGGTGATAGTACTCGTTAGGAGCAATAAAATGATATGCCACAAGATCCCCCTTTCCATTTATTTATTTTCTTTCAAAATGGCGCCCTCACTCACTTAGATCCTCACTGTATATTATCAAAAGATATTCTGCTCTTGCAATAGCATATTAAAAAATAAATAAGGATCCATTCAATAGTAAAAAGCCACACGCGTTAGAAAAATAAGGACGGCAATCAACTATTTCTGTCTAACCGCGTCGTTTAAATAGTGTGCGAGCAACAAAAAGGGGAATAATTGAAAGTGAGACAGAACTGATGACGCCGTGGCTTTTTATAATTGACGTTTGGTCTAGTATACCTACTACTAAAAGTTTAGAGACACAAAAATTAGTTTAGAAAAAACTTGAAAACTTTTTACTGAGTAATGCAATTCAGATACATTATAATAAAATAAACAGAAGTAAGCAGACGCAAACATTTATGTTTCACACTTAGTTTGGTCGATTAAATTTAATGATTAAAGACAATCGTGTTAAGAAAGATATAAAAGCTACTTAAGAAAAATGACTTTGCACATAGCACAACAAAGTAACACTCTTTTAAAAGTCGTTTTATTATTATTATTTTTTCTTTGAGATGGTCACAATTTTGAACAAAATTGTTTTTAGAAAGAAGATTTAAGCGAGAAAATAACTATACATATATACGAGTACTTACAACAACTACCTTTTTTAAACTTAAAAGAGGATTTGACAAATTTTTAGTTACTTTTCATTCTAGGGTCAATCACCTCTTTTTTGTCACAGTTTTAAAATTATTATATTTTTATGAACTTGTTTTGTAATTGTTGTTAAAAAAAAAAAGTATTCTATTGTAAAATACCTGAAAAACTATAATACTAAAATTTAAAACAATTAGAAAAATATAACGATAATATTTCTATGGCGCTTAAACATCTTTAAAACGGCTTTAGCTGCTTTAATTTAATTGCAATAAAAGGAGCGTGCCAACAAGGTGCCAACTTTAGTAGGATTCCAAATATGACAACCCCGCAATTTTATAAAAAATTGTCAAAAATGCTCATATCGCTGATCAATTAGGAAAAAAACACCCAAATACCAAATTTTGTAAATACAGCTCTAGCGGTTTTAAAAATATTCAGGCTCTAACGTATTTTTTGCTCAAAGTGTAGTTTATTAAAGCTGGGCAACTAATAGAGACCAAATAAATAGGTTATTCTATTAAAAAAAAAAGAATGAAAAAACTACGTGTAATTTTAAACTGGCAAACCTGGCAACAGTTTAGATCCCACTATTTAATTCTACATTTTTATTTTAAAACCAAAAACTCGGGACCGTCAAGCGGTCATGGGTTTTTTTTAAATTTTTGTTTATAAAGCTATTTGCCAAGTCAATCTTGCAAAAATATTTGGATAGCTTAATCGATTTGAGTTTGTAGCTCGAGCGGTATACTACTAGATTATTTTCTGAAAAACTACCATGAAAGCAAACAAAAAAATAATTTTACAGATAATAAAGTTCTTCTTTTTCCATCAATTTAGACAACCAATTTGCTAGACAGAAATATATTTGCTGTTAAACAGTACTTGTGATTTAATCACTAATTTAAACAAAATTTATTCAAAAAATTGGTGGTGTCTACCCAAGCAGCAAGCCGACGTCTCTTTTAGTCATTTTTGGTCAGCAAAGACGTCATGAGATGACGACAAAATGACGTTAGAATGACCTCCCTAAGTCAGAGACAAAAGACGTCCCGGTAATGACATCATAATGACGTCTTTAAAATAACGAAAAATTGACGCATATTCATTTTTTTTTCAAAAGCTAAAATGATCCGATGTTTTATTTGAAAATTTAAATAGGAAAAAATTCCTTACTGTTTCCAATTTCCTTGCACTGCAAGGTCGCGGTCGCATCTCTCCGGACACTGTCTAACCTGGAGATGTAAATTTTTAACACTAGACCAAAGACTGCTCTCGAGCTATTTTAGTTTTCATCGGTACGGTGTAAGCGATAACAACAAGCTCCAAAAATTTCTATAAGAAGCGAAGATGTTGAATAAACGTAGTAGTTAATTGTCCATTACGCCATCTATCGGTAGAGCTTTTTCCTATATCAATTTATTAAAATTATTTGTCCTATTTTTCTGTCATATGATATTTCAGTTGGATTTTGACACGAATCATATAATGTCACAAAATTTTTCTGGCGGGTTTTCTAAACATGACGTCATTAGATTTTTATGAGCTAGTATGACGAAAAAAGACGTCGCTTCAAAGATTTCAAAAACACGTCAGTAAAATTACGTTAAAATGACGTCATAGTTTTTGTCTGACGTCTTATTATTAAACATGACCAAAAGTGACTAATTAATGACGTCAGTTTGCTGCTTGGGTGATTGGTCTATTTCATAATAATTATAAAATATATTCATCAATTTTAGGCAAAGAACTAATTCTAAAACGGTATTTACCAATCGGTTATGTTGACTTTTAAACAATGCATTATACGTCAAAGTTGTCACCAATTATTACCGCGGTCAGAGACAAGAATGAGACGAGTAACTGGTCCTAACAATTTGTCCATTGTATTTATCTCTTTCTGGTTTAACGCAAGTTCCAATAAATATGTCTTTGTCTGTCTGTGTTTAATATTTTTCAATGGCCGATTTGTTTGGACAGTTTGTTTACATTTTCTGTGATTTCGTGGTTCTTTACCTTTAATTGGACTTTGAATATTGGCTTTTATTAGTGATAACAGTGTATATATTAAATTTGTGCTTTTCAACAGATAATTTAAGGTAATATTGACATGGTTATCTGTGAGAAAAAATCTTTATAAAAACCAAATAAATGACATTTTTAATAAGGTGTGTGTAATTATTGAACTAAACCCCAATATTTTATATAAGTAGGAAACAAAAACAAGTACCTAACATTAAGGGCAAAAATAGCACAGCTATATAATTTGAATTTGGCGGGCAAACGATAAAGTCGACTCACGCGCCATCTGCGTTTGCCTTCCTTGAAGACAGACAAGGAAGGCCCAGCAGCTATCTCCCTCTCGGATAATTTATTTACATTTAGTTGCTCGTCTCATTGTTATCTCTGCCGCGGTTATAATTGGTTGAACGGCTAAAGTTGATGATTATAAAAGTACATTTGTATTCTGTCAAATACTGATCACCTAAAATGAATATCGTACGCTTCTGATTGAGAAAAAGGGAATTGCATTCGATAGGCAATTATTGTTTTTACTCTATTAGAACGTTACAAATGGCAACACTCACAAGAGGTTAAAAGCGCTTTATAATAGCACCGCGATAACAATTCCCATAAAGCATAAGCAGTAATAATGGCACATTAGCACTTATTTTAGAGTCCATAGTTGTGTTTTGCACTCTAACGAACGTAAATTTCACACCTTAATTATTGCTCTAAGACGTACGTTATTAAACTAGAAATAGCTAGTACTTAGAAGTTAAAAATCAAAGGTGTATTAGCGTTTCATCGAATCGACTATAAAAGGTACTTAATGGGGTGTCAAATATAAGTACCTGAGAAATATTCCTAGCAACCACAAATTGTTTTTTCCAGTGTCGCGTCATATTCAAGTTGAATTATGTCATTAAATATTTTAATTATTTTAAACCTTTTTTTTTTTTTTGTTTCGTTATTTTAGCTTTCAGGTACAGGGTATTCCATTTAAGAGGAAAAATGGCAATTTTTTTTACTTTCTCATATTTTTTAATAAATTCCAGAAGCAAATCGATGTCTTTAGCTCGGGGAATTTAAAAAGTCGTATTAAAAAACAATTGAATGAAAAACAAAAGGATTACGCCATCAATAATGCATGGTTGCATTTTTTTAAATGGAACACCAATTTATAATTATATTTTTGAATTGTTTGCTTAATTCTAAGTATTTTTTATTAAAGGTACTATATGTCTTTAACTCTTTTTGAGTTATCAACGCTTAAAGAGTCATATTTTTGGCTAATTATTAATTATTAATTAAATATATCAATACACAATAAAGGTAATACAGGTGATTACCTATTACTTTAAAGTCATTAAGTTTACCTATGGGTGGATTTAAATACTAGTTTTTTAAAATGAATTATTCGTTAGATGAAAAACTACAGATAGTAACGCTATATTTCAAGTGTGGAGAAAATTCCAGTGAAGCAAAATCAAGATACATTAATAATTTTCAAAGAAATAAAAAAATGACACCTGAATTACCTGAACATTGAAATATTAAATTAAAAAGGCAAAAATGTTTACATTAATAATTTTCAAAGAAATAAAAAAATGACACCTGAATTACCTAAACATTGAAATATTAAATTAAAAAAGGCAAAAATGTTTACTTTTAATGCTCCCCCTTGCCACATCCTTTGTATTTCATACATATCTAATGTCAAATATGGGCAATTTGGGCATTTAATGATGATATGGCCCCTCCCCTCCCCAGGGCTAGTCCGAGGGGTGAGGGTAATGATGGAATTGAAAAATGAGGACCTTTTTTTATTTTCAAATTTGTCACCTCACACACTCTTCCTCGGCATATGCCCCCCTCAGAAAGTCGATATGACCACCCCTGAGTACCCTTAATAAAAAACACATAGAGTTGGATATAAAATTTAAAAACATAATAATAAATATGCTGTTCCATTTAAAAAATAAAACATTTATGCCGTAAGTCTTCTGTTTTTCATGCGATTGATTTTTAAATACGATTTTTAACTCTTCGAGCTAAAATACATCGATTGGCTATCTTCGATTTCTTTTAAAATATTGGGAAAGGTAAAAGATATGCCATTTTTCATCTTAAATGGAATACCCTGTACAGGGTGGCGCCTTTTCATTGAGCTTGCAGGGTATAGCAAGAATAAAAGAAATATAACAAATCTAATTGCAAAATCTTGATTTTAATTTTTGAAACAAATTCAGTGGTGGAAGTAAATCATTGCTAACTTGATTCGTTTTGGAGATACCGATTGTTTTTGAATTTTTTTAATTTGGCCAGGAACGTGAAACTTAATATAAGAAATGGAGGAAATGTAAATAAAAAATTTTAGAAATTTTTACGTAGAATTCGGTTGCGTACCTTAATTTTTTCCATTGCTCTTTAATTTTAAAGTTATAACACGAACCTCTAACTTGATAGTAACACCTCTAACATCTTCGCAGCTCTAAATGAACAAGTTTAATTAAGTTTTAGATAAACAAAATTTTAAGTTTTAAAAATTGTCTCATTTTTACCCCACTTGATCCTATATATATTTACGAACATATTACAAAAACATATACTGGTTGAGCAAACAGGTATTGGAATATCGGCCAGCAAAGCAACAACACAGGATGTATGTGCTAATCCAATCCGAAATGTTTACATAAAGGTATTCACGTTAGATTGTCTCTTTTTCTAACATTGCCTATGTGTTAAGTTATTTAGTCCAACCGGTATAGAGTTAGCCATATAGGTTTGATAAAGTTTTTTAATATCCCGAAATTATTAAAAATTTGGCATGGCTGTTTTTGAAAAAAACTTTTTATTTGAATATGCTCTCTATCTCTTTCGTTTTGAAATTATTATATATATATAAAAATTTTTGTTTTCTGAACCCTTGAACTATATTCTTAGTTTAAATTCTTGGGATTTAGGTCCAAATTGAAAATTAAAGATGTTTTTAGATTTTCATTTTATTAATTTTTCAAACGTTTCGGCATTATGCCTTCTTCAGTGAATTTATCTAAAAACTAAATGACAAAGTTGCCTTTTACATTATTAAAATTAATATTACGAGTTATTTTTTTTCCTTGATTTTACATTAACATTAAAAATATAATTTTGTTTTTGCTTACCTTGAAAGGAAATTAGTCCAATTGTGTCAGTTTTTCAATTAAAAAATACATATATCTACACTAAAACAATACAAACATTTTAAAACTTAAGACGTGTACAGTTAAAATTTGTTATTAATACTGAAAAAGCAAGAAGTTCTCTTGGTATTTGATAAAAGGATAAGAATTCAAGAAACGGATTTTTGTTATTATTAATTTATGTAATATATAAATAAAATAATAATAATAATAATAATATAATAATAAAATAATATGTATATATAATTTAATATTTTCACATATATTAATAATAACAAAAATCCGTTTCTTGAATTCTTATCCTTTTATCAAATACCAAGAGAACTTCTTGCTTTTCAGTTTTCAGTATTAATAACAAATTTTAACTGTACACGTCTTAAGTTTTAAAATGTTTGTATTGTTTTAGTGTAGATATATGTATTTTTAATTGAAAAAACTGACACAATTGGACTAATTTCCTTTCAAGGTAAGCAAAACAAAATTATATTTTTAATGTTAATGTAAAATCAGGAAAAAAATAACTCGTAATATTAATTTTAATAATGTAAAGGCAACTTTGTCATTTAGTTTTTAGATAAATTCACTGTAAAAAATATAACAAAATGGTAAAAAGAACACCTAGATACCAAGTCCCGGTCTCCTATTTAAATTTTCATTGTAGTTTATAAATCCTGTTTAATTATAAAAATGTGAAAAATTGTATTCATGGTGAATTCAAAATTTAAAAAAAAATAAAAATTTAAATAGGAAGCCAAGCCTTATTTAAAAAAATATTTTAAAATAACTTTTCCATTTATAATTTTGTTACATTTTTAGATAAAAACTGTAGTTTTTTTAAACTTTGGACAAACCACGAAGGCTAAAAGCCTAAATACTAACGTACCGTGGGTGTCTTAAGCGAGGTAAGAGGAAGTTTGTTGACACGGGATTTAAATACTTGAAGATTTGGGGGAAGGAAAGACCTCCGCGGGCAGCAGGATCCACAATCTAGAAACTCTGGGGATAAAAGAACGAACAAAGTGGGAAGTTCGGGGCCTGTCCAGTTGGACCGTATAGGGATGCATACGCGCGAAACCACTAGTTTCTCTGTTTGGAACCGTGAATGGAGGAACTATACTAGTTTACTTCTAGGCAGTTTTTAGTTTTTTTAAGTACTCTGTATATCCTTTTAGTTTTATTATTAAAACTAACTAGTGCTAAACCAGTTTAAAAACATGCACTACTTATTATGAAGAATACAGTTTTCTGACAAAGTGCAAGTAAACCAGTGACTTTTAGTGGACATACGTATATTTATCTTATAAACAATTTTTTTAGTTACTTCTGCTAAAAGAATCAAGTAGTAGGTACTTTCATAAATTAATAAAAAAAATACATTTTTATAGGTAAAAGTAAAAAAAATAAACCGAATGCTTTTCTTCCCTTCTTTAATAATTTATATTTGTACATTTTAACATGCTAAAAGCGTTCTTGTTTTTTTAAAAGTTTTTGTATAAACACTTTATTTGCTTATTTATATTATTATAGTTTATTGAAGGCAACCAAGTAGCAAATTGATATTTTTATTAGTTTTCTGGATGTTTTAGTTTTATACTCTTTAACCAGTTATAATTTATATATTTTCTTTAACAACTTTTAAACATCAATTTTAAAAACGAACGTGAAAGTCAATAAAGTGAATCAAATTGTAACGTCTCACATTATTTACAGATTGGAAAAGACTTAACTTTTGTCAAGAACTATAATCAAATATCTTCTTTGTAAAGGTCTGTCAATTTTACATAACACAATTATTATAATTCCTGTTTTTTTTCAAAATAGCTGTTAAGCAAAACTTTGTAAACGAATATTACAAAAACATAATTGTTAAAAAAAACGAATTTTTACTTTTTATATGTTGTTTAAATTAATAATTTATGTGGCTAACAATAGAGACATATTGCACCTCTTATTTTGCAATTCCGTTGTGGTTAACGTTATTCTGAGTCTGCGCAGTAACGCAAACATGATCCGTTATCGTTATTAACCATACCGGACTCCTTTAATTACGGATGAATACCGAAGAGCTTATCGTTATCGTTATCGTTATTGTTAAACTGCGTGGTTGCCGGATTGTAGAATTTTTAATATTAATTATTTAAGATGGTTGACATTTTAATGCCGTATTAATTAAAATATCATTAATACATAGGCTCTAATTAGCGAAAAATCCATAGCAGTAAGAAAAATAAAATAGTGTAAAGAAATTAAAACGGACTTGCATTTTTAAGGATGTTTTAATTCAGTAATTAATTTACATGTTACAATCTGGCACACTTGCTTTTTATTCTACTACCAAACCTAACCTTACTTTTTGTGTTTTGCTTATACTGTATTGTTTACATCAACTTTAAAAAACACGAGAACTATTTGCATATATTTAAATATTAATATATAACTTATGGAGAATAAAAGTAAGTACTGATTTTTCGTAAACTTTAAAATCGGTCAACCACAGGTAAAAATAAGGTTATGTGTCGAAAGCGCAGACGCAAGATAAATTTCTTAAAGAGGCTGCAAAATATCTGTTTAAAACTGCTCGTTAAATCGTTATGTTAAATAACGATAACCATAAGGACGCCAAAAAACGTCTGTTATTTTAAGAGGTGCAAAATGTCTCTAATAAATAAAGGTCTGGCCACAAATAACCGCAACGAGCCTGGAGCCGAGCATCTCTCTGGTAAAATGTAGAGGAATGCGGTGCAAAAGTTTTATATTTAATAAAATTGCAGTAATATGAGTCTGTTATACTACGCTTTAATTAATACATGATCGTAAACGAAACATTTATAAATAACGTTTTACCTCTACTACCCTTAAAGTTTGGATATAAAAGAAGAGAGATTAGTGGGAAAATCTGTTTTATTTAAACAATGAAATATACATACATAAAACAATAGACTGTTTAACGAAAATACATATTATCAACGATTTAGTTAAATAAAATAAACCGTTGATATTATATTATACAGGGTGTCCGTAAAAATGTGGGAAATCTCTCGCACACGTATGGAACAGATGAAAATAACACGACAAGTTCCTTTAAAAATTTTCCGTTTAAGCCCCCTGCGGAGCTATGATCCCCTAAAGGGGGCAGCTAGAAATCGATTTTTCGTGAATAACTTTTAAAGCGTTTTGTATAATTTGATAATATTTTAGTACGATGCATACTAGTAAAGACCTCTTAAAATAGTGCCCTTGAAACTTAGGTCGCTTCTTTAATTTGCCAGGGACGAACTAGTTTTCGCACATTATTGATAATATTTTTTACGCCCTGTATGGTGAAGACACAAAAATATGTTTTTGGGTAGTTTAAACCTTTTGCTAAAAAAAGGTAGTCTTGTTTGACATCGATAAAATGAGCCGTTTTCGAGTAAAAATTATTTTAGAATAAGAGTTTATTTTTGTTTAATAATACAATATTTTATTTTCGATGTAATTTGTAATTTTTGATTTAGTATTGAAGTCCTCTCGTAGCAAGTCAGAAAAAAATAAACTCTTATTGTTAAAATAATTTTTACTCGAAAACGGCTTATTTTATCGATGTCAAACAAGAGTACCTTTTTAGCAAAAGGTTTAAACTACCCAAAACATATTTTTGTGTCTTCACCATACAGGGCGTAAAAATATTATCAATAATGTGCAAAAACTAGTCCGTCCCTGGCAAACTAAAGAAGCGACATAAGTTTCAAGGACACTATTTTAAGAGGTCTTTAATAGTATGCATCGTACTAAAATATTATCAAATTATACAGAGCGCTTTTAAAAGTTATTCACGAAAAATCGATTTCTAGCTGCCCCCTTTAGGGGATCGTATCTCCGCAGGGGGGCTTAAACGGAAAATTTTATGGGATGTTGTCGTGTTATTTTCATCTGTTCCATACGTGTGCGAGAGATTTCCACATTTTCCCGGACACCCTGTATATTTGAGGGCATAAAAAGTGCTTTTGAATTTTTCAGAATAAATCTGCTCCACTTTCCTCTTACATTGTGAATCCGGGCTCGCAGTGCGGTTATGTGTGGCCAGCTCTTCAACGTACCTTCGTGTCTGCATTCGTGTATTCTTTTGATTAGGGAATATTTAAATTTCCTTGTGTTTTATTTTTTGAGCCTTGTTTTCTCATTATTACTTGCGTATAGTTTTCTTCAATTTTTTATTAATTTCTTTAAATACCTGTTAATTTTTCCAAAAGGAAGGTCTTTATTTTTAAGGGTACCTATATTTTATTTTTTGCCTTTAAAGCAACACATGATGTTTTTAGAGTTTGGTCCGCTTTTGAAGTATATCGTTCATTTTTCTGTTGTTGTATGTCGCCCTCAAGAAAATCTTTTTAAGGTCCAATAATTGTGTACTTCAGAAACAAATTACGTGTTTTACCATTTTGACAGACAATCTTTAAAATTAAGTATAGTCTACCACGTACCTTACATACTCCTTATACAGGGTGTTTACTAATTGTTGTTAAAAAAGTGTACAGCGTTTAATTAAGCTTATTTTATGAAAAAAATATATAAACAGGTTCGGAAAAACATTATTTTCAAGATATAGGGTGTGACACTGTTTTAAAATATTGATTTTTGATTATTATTTCTAATATCCTTTAACCCATTTTAATAAAAATTGGCAGTACCATTTGTACATTGACAAAAATAAAAAAATATTTTCGCTGAATTACGCTTATGTTCAAGTTGATTACACCACCAGCTGCCAAAGCTGACGCTGAACTGACAGGTACATCTAAATCGTGTATATCAAAACCGTCATTTGACATTTGCTTTCATGCAAGTGCGTTTCAGGTTTGCATGACTGTGTATACCCCGGTTAAGATATTTGACCGCGGCTTGAGTGGACTGTGAGCTGAGCGTGACTTAAACGCCTAGTGTTCATTAACTTTAGAGGACATGCTACGGTAATATCAATAATTTTATTAGTAGAGGGAAATTAATTTACTTACTTTCCAATGTCTTGTATATTTACAGGATTGGGATAAGCTGATTCTATAATTTCTAGCACCTTCTCTCTGGTCAGTATTTGGACATTTCCTAAGTAATTTTCTTCTGCAGATACTAAAATTTAAAACAGGTTTAATGCGGACCCTATAATTGGTAGGTATTAAAATAATGACTAATACACTATGTACCACTGTACACTTAGCCCTGACTTAATTATATTTATTATATATATATATATATATATATATATATATATATATATATATATATATATATATATATATATATATATTTATTATTGAAAGGGGGGTAATGCTGCACCTTGTTTTGAAAGTCTTTTGATTCTCTACTTAACGACACTTTGTTTCTAAAAAATCGCCCTAGCCGTTCCAGACTTAGAATTAGTATGATTTTATTAGCAATACCTGGTAAATCTGAACCGCTGAACCGATTTTTAAAACAAAGTGGCGTTGAGTAGAGGATCAAAGGGTCTTTAAAATGTCACGTGACCCACCTTTCCATTTGAAAAACAGTATTTGCTAATGCAAAAAGTAGTTTAAGTGACAACCTTTTACCCAAATTTTACCCGATCTCGATATCTAAACCCATTCAAAACTTTTAAAAGCCGCACTGTATGTACAGGGTATTCTATTTAAAAGGAAAAAGGCATATTTTCTGGCTTTCTCCGTATTTTTGAAGAAATTCAGGATAGCGAATTGATGTATTTTAGCTTGGAGAGTTTAAAAATCATATTAGAAACCAGTTGTATGAGAAACAAGACTAACGCCATAATTTTTACGTTTCTTAAATGGAACACCCTAGTTATTATAACATTTTTGAGTTTTATGGTCAATTCTAATTAAGAGTTTTTCAACAAGGGTCTTTCGTCAATTATTTTTGAGTTATGGATGCTTAAACCGTCACATTTTAACGACTATTGTTTAATAAATCAATATAGAATACAGGTAACGCAGGTGGTTATCTGATACTTTAAAGTCAATAAAATTTTAATTGCCCATTAGTAAATTTAATTTTAGGTTTTCATATTCTTCTTTTGCTTTACTTGTATTTTCCTGACACTTGTAATTTAGCATTACTATTTGTAGTTTTTTGTAAATAAACTTTTTTATTATTAATTTTTCGAAAAAAGTTATTTTTGTAAAAGTTCAGCATGGTCCAAAACTAAAAAGCAACCATGGATTTTTTTGTCCTGTTAAAATAAAAAAATAAAATTTTTGTTTGTACAGGGTGTCCCATTTTGGTTGTCCCTTATGGGAAACTTGGAAACCATAAGAGATATTAAAAATCCGATACCCCATCCTCGAGCTCTTTTTGGAGAAAACATTTATGGTAAAAACAGATTATCGCTATCGCGAAGCGTTTCAGAGATACAAGGTGATTCTCGACTTTTTCACTTTTGAAAAGGTCCTGTAGCTTTGTTGTTATTACAGATACGAGTAAACTAATTGCACATTATACAGACACTTTTTTCCGTAAAATCCAGTGGCGTAGCCAAAAAATTTTTTGAGCTGTCATTTTTGACATATGACCCAAACATGTTTTCTTTTATAAGGAACACCCTATAAATGATTAGGTTATTAAATTGCTTGTTTTTTTCTGATTAAAATAATATATCATAGTAGGTGGTTTAATAAATTTTTTACGTGAAATATTGGAAAAATAATGATTTTAAAGACGCATTGCGGCTTCTATCTGTTTTTTAAATTGTTTTATAATTTTGTTTTAAAAGGAATCTGTCATCCCTTAGCTCAGGAGACATTTCCGTAGAAAAAAAACAAAAAATAAGTTTACAACAATAATAATAAACAAGTTATATTAATTAAACTTAAAAATTTATCGATTTTTTTAATGTTTGATTTTTTATTTTTTTTTTTTTGAATTTTTTTTTTTTTTTTTTTTTTTGAATTTTTATGAATTCTCCATGTCAACTTTACCAATAGAGCAAAAAAAACAAAAATAAAAAATTTAAAGTCAAAAAAAAATCGAAACATTTTTGACACACAATAATATTCTTCCTTATCATATATATTATCCAACTATAATTTCATCCTTATATATTCATGGATAAAATTGTAGGAAATTTTAAAGTTAAAAATAAAAAAAAATCATTTTAATTTTTGAGACACCCTGTATCATTTTTGTATGTATAATAATATTACTTACCATCACATTTATCAAATACCAAACTTCATCCCTTTATTTTCATAAATAAAATTGTAGGAAATTTTTAAATTTTAAAATAAAAAAATTATTTTAATTTTTTGAGAAACCGTGTATCATTTTATTATGCGTATTAATAATCTTCTACATCATAATATATTATTTACCAAAATTTCATACTTATATATTTATAAATAAAGCGGTAGGAAATTTTTAAATTTTAAAATAAAAAAATGCGTCTTTAAAATCATAATTTTTCCAATATTTGACGTAAAAAATTTATTAAACCACCTACTATGATATATTATTTTAATCAGAAAAAAACAAGCAATTTAATTACCTAATCATTTATAGGGTGTCCTAATAAAAAAAACATGTTTGGGTCATATGTCAAAAATGACAGCTCAAAAAATTTTTGGCTACGCCACTGGATTCTACGGAAAAAAAAGTGTCTGTATAATGTGCAATTAGTTTTCTCGTATCTATAATAACAACAAAGCTACAGGGCCTTTTCAAAAAGTGAAAAAATCGAGAATCACCCTTGTATCTCTGAAACGCTTCGCGATAGCGATGATCTGTTTTTACCATAAATGTTTTCTCCAAAAAGAGCTCGAGGATGGGGTATCAGATTTTTAATATCTCTTATGGTTTCCAAGTTTCCCATAAGGGACAACCAAAATGGGACACCCTGTACATTAATGCATTGATGAAAAAAAAAATTTTTTTGTAAATTAACAACATTCCTAAACATCTTTTTCCCATAGCAATTTTCGATATTAGCAAAAATACAGGTACTTTACTCCTTAGCAACAATTATATTTTAGACCAAACCTCGTAGATGACTAATACAATTTAAAAACCGATGGTTGTTTTTAGGTTTTGGACCACACAGAACTTTTTACAAAGAATAACTTTATTTCTGTAAAATCAATAATAAAAAGTTTTTAATATGACGCCAACTTACGTAAACACACTGTATTTAGTAAAATAATATAAGGCCAAAATGTGACTGTTTAAGCATCAATAACTTAAAAACAGTTGAAAATAGACTTACACTGCCCTCATTAAAAAAATCAAGAATTGACCATAGTATCCAAAATAGGGTGTTCCATTTAAAAAACGCAAAAATTATGGCGTTAGTCTTTTGTTTTTTATGTAATTGTTTTTTATTACGATCCTTAAATTCTTAAAGCTAAAAGACATTGATTGACTATGTTGAATTTCTTAAAAGTACGGGGAAAGTCAAAAAACAAGCCATTTTTCTTCTTTAATCGAATTCATTTAATTCAAACGAAAGTTGGAGCAACCCCATTTGACCAAATTTGATATACAGGGGCACAGAACTAATAAAAAAGGGGCTGGTTATTTTCCAGCCAAAGTGTCATCTGTCACCTGTACGTCCCAGTGGTACCAACCACCGGCCATTTCAAGAGTTCGATCTGAATTGATTTTACTCAAATTTTATATTAGGGTATTTTCAGAAAGTAAATCTGAAAAACTTTGCTAATCTTGACAAAATGGCGAAAAAATTTTTAGTGAATAAACTGGAGCATTTATTTTTAAAGAATTAATTGATATAACGAACTAAAAATGAAAAATAATTAATAGTTTAAAAAAACTAAAAAACACGCTTTTATATGCAACCGAACTAAAAATTAAAAAATAATTTTTCATTAAAAAAAATATTTTCACTTCATAGTAAAAAGCGTGGGGTGCTTAATATATTAAATGTTATAATTATTATATTTGCCAATATCTATGATGGAAAAGTTATGAGAAAAATAGTAAAATGCACCCCACGCTTTTTACTATGAAGTGAAAAATATTTTTAATACTCTTTCTATTTAAAAAAAAGGGCTAATGCCCTTTTGGCACTAGGCCACGTGCAAAATTATTTTTATAGCAAAAAGTAGTTTAAGAGACACCTTTTTACACAAATTTTACCCGATCTTGATATCTTGTTTCATTAAAAATATAGTTGGGGAATTACATTTTTTTAATATCTGTTCTGTCTGTCTGTCTGTCTGTTTAACGTCCATGTTAAAATATTTTAATTCTAAAATTTTCTGAGCAAATATAGCTATTTTAACACGCTTTTATTAACTTGGGTTGTAACTATCTATCAATCTATCAATCTGGCTGGCTATGTAACGGAATCTTTGAGCCTAATTTTAACCAACTTCCAGCTATTCTGATTTCTTTGAAACTTTGCACACGTATTAAGGAAACATGACAATGCAATAATCTGCAAACAGTATCCCGTTATCTTTTTTGGATCGCCAGGAAAAAAATTCCATTATATTATAAAAACAACACCTAGGATGCCATCTGTTGGCAACATTTCAAACTTTGCTATTAAATGAAGAAGAAATTTTTAGTTTTTACACAATTTGGTTAGTAGCACCATTGGTGTTCAATTTTATGAACAATAAAAATTAATAAGTTCTTTACACAATAGGGTTAGTTGCACCATTGGTTTCACTGCCATCGTGATAGAACAGGCCGTAAGGCTTGTTTCGTGACGTCACGCGCGGTGGTTTAACTTGTAATAGCATATATTACTATAGGTATAGGATTTATTCATTTGTCGGTTTTTTTATCTGAATTTTTTAATCATCTTTTAATTATCTATCTGTAATATTATTATTTTTAACGGGTGATAGTTTAATATTTTTAAATTGGGTAATTTATGGTTAGTAATTGTCTCAAAAATTGCGGCAACCGAGGCTATAGCGACGAATTTTGCCCAATTTTGGTATGCGGGGGTTTTTGGGGCGCTGATCATGAATCTGAATGAATTTTTAGTCGTTGACGTTTGGTTTTTAAGATATAAAAATTAAAATAAGAATTGGAATTTGAAAAAATCTGAACCTAATTTGTACTATATTTCCGCTTCTTTTGGCACACGTCAAAATCGGCGTTGTTGTAACTAGACAATTATGGTATATATTTAAACAAACAATATTTCATTGTTTAATATTAAAATAACATTATAAATAAAACACTTTGTAAAACGAAAAAACATATATTTTCCTTGCAAGTATACGCTGTATAAATATTAGAAAAAGATAAAGGTAACTACCTAGCGCTTTGAAAAATATTCAGTTTTCTTTTTCCTTTTGAAGAACTTTTTTCATTTATGGAATTTGTTTTTACTTTACTGTAGTTATTAAAAAATATGTTAATCCAAACATCAAATAATTTTTTGCAAATTTTATTAAACGGCATGTTACAGTCGCAGTTACAAAGCTCGGCTCCTAAATTTTCTGACTCTATAACTTCTAACAAAATTGATTTTACTATTGATTTTTTACTACCAGAATCTACAAAGATTTTTTCGAAATTCGAAAATATAATATGAAATATTTGAAAAACTCTAAATGCTAATTTAACGGAGAACTCCGATGGATATTTTAATGCGCCTCTGTTTAAATTTTTTAAATAATCTAAATTTGGCAATTCAAAATTCATTTTGACTGAACTAATTAGTAACATATCTTTACATTTTGCACAGTTTAGCTTGCTTGAAACTTTATACCCTACATACCCTGCAATAAATATTAATACTTCTGTAGTTTTTGTATCAATATCTATACATAAACTGTTGGCAATAATCTCATCAGTTTTTTCAAAAAACAAAGTATCATCTTCTGATTCGTTTTCAGTTAATTCTGTCTTATTAATTTGTTCAATTATATCCCGGACATCTAAATTTTTAGTTTTTAATTTAAGTAAACTTGTTACTTTTAGTTTTTTTCAGATTCAATTATTTGTTGAAAAGAAATATGATAATTACAACCACTCATTTTTCGATATTTACCAAATCGTTCCTCCAAATCATCGGTTTGAAATTTTCCCAATAAAATATAGCTAAAATTTAAATTATTTAATAGGTATTCGCACATTTTAATTAAAGTTTTGGTGGTGTGTAAAAGAGCAAAGTGGGTTTGTTTACTTAATTTTCCGGCCCGTTGAGGTACATCCAAAATGCACAAATCCTCCCACTGTTCCAACCAATTACAAAAAGATTTTAAAAACTGAATATTTATTTGTTCCATATTACGTACTGGTTCGGCATAAATTTCTCGAAGATGAATACTTTTTTTGGATGTTTAACATTAACTGTTTGCCACCAACGGCGAATTAAATTTAAAAATTCTTTTGTTCCCTGGTCTTCTACGGCTTCAATAGTTTTTTCATCAAAAACAGTTGTAGCCAGCTTAACATTCTGCCTTTCTAAATTGTTGGGATAACAAACCTTTCTAGAAAGAGCAGGCGCGCGTTTTATAATTGAAATTTTTTCCAATTCATATAGTTCTGAAATTGCCGCAAATCTTGCCTCCTTTATTAACGAGAAATCAGAAATCAGAGGATAAATAAACGTTTTTGTTTTTTCATTATGCCAGTTGTTTTTAATATTTTTTAAATTATGTACCGTGTCAAAAAGTAAAAATATGTTTTTGTGGGATTGAAGGGATTTTTTATTTCAGACAAAATTATACTTCCACCAGAAAGATCTTTAAATAATTTAACGTTAACATTATTATTATCTGAAATAATACAAACTACAACATATCCACTTTCAAAAAGTAACTGTAATACTTTCAAGGTGCCCTGGTATAAAAATTCTGCATTTAATTTTTTAACTGGTAACATGGCAGCTACATCTTTATTTTTAGATAAAATAGATTTAATCATAAATGCTTGCACGTGGTTGCAAGCTTCGAATTCTGCAGCAAGCACAGAATCTTTGAGCCTAATTTTAACCAACTTCCAGCTATTCGATTTCTTTGAAACTTTGCACACGTATTAAGGAAACATGACAATGCAATAATCTGTAAACAGTATCCCGTTATCTTTTTTGGATCGCCAGGAAAAAAATTCCATTATATTATAAAAACAACACCTAGGTTGCCATCTGTTGGCAACATTTCAAACTTTGCTATTAAATGAAGAAGAAATTTTTAGTGGGTTGCAATATATTGGCAACGGTCCAAACATTGCCTGATTGCCATCTGTTGGCAAAATTTCAAACTTTGCTACTTAATGAAGAAGAAATTTTTAGTGAGTTGCAATCTGTTGGAAAAATTTTAAAATTTGCCACTCTTGTTCATTAAAAAAATTTTTCGCCATTTTGTCAAGAGTAGCAGAAACTAAAAAATGAAAAATAATTAATAGTTTAAAAACTAAAAAACACGCTTTTATATGCAACCGAACTAAAAATTAGAAAATAATTTTTCATTAAAAATAATATTGTCATTTCATAGTAAAAAGCGTGGGGTGATAAATATATTAAATGTTATAATTATTATATTTGCAAATATCTATGATGGAAAAGTTATGAAAAATAGTAAAATGCACCTCACGCTTTTTACTATGAAATGACAATATTTTTTTAATGAAAAATTATTTTCTAATTTTTAGTTCGGTTGCATATAAAAGCGTGTTTTTTTAGTTTTTTAAACTATTAATTATTTGAAATAGGCTTCATATTAAAATGTTAACGGTTTAAAGACACATGTTATTATAATTTTTATATTGTCGATTTGTTACAAAGAATAAAAATAAAATTTGCAATTAAAATATGTATCAAAACAAATTAAATTAATAGTAAGGTAAAGAAGGTTTTTACTTAAATTAAATGTTTTTACAATAATGTCATCACATGATGATTTCCTAAGATTTAAATAATCTGTAACCTTGTTCAAAACACGGGGATTTTTGTACATTTCGTTACAGTTTTAATGAAAATAAAAGAATTTTCTTTAATTAAACAGCAGAATTTCACAACATACCTACCGCGAAATAGATTTCACGGTAGTCCGTAAACACGCGTATTAACATAAGCGAAGCAAAGTAGTGGAAGTAATAATACTTCCTCTTTCACCACTGCGAACCTTAACACACTTTTGGGTCTTCGTTATCGCCCATCTTTAATGGTATCCGCAGTTTCATCAGGTAGCGGAGTGTAATTCGTCATTTAAACGGCCGTAAAATAATAAAAATAGTTTAAAGCCTTCAATGTTAGAAGTATATCTAAGGTCGTTTAAAGCAGTAATTTTTGTTTTGCAAGAAAAATTTTATGGTTTTAAAATAAATTATTTTAATACCATTTAATGGTATTGAGAGTTAAGTCATCAATATGATGTTTTATTTGTCGAATTAAAAATTCTATTGAATGATGATAGTATTAAACCTTTGACAGAGCAATTTTACCATATACATATGTATACAGGAACCACGGGCAAAATTAGTAAAGTATTTTGTCGGCCCAACATAAATAATTTTTAACACACATAACAAAATTGGAGAATGCTTGAGATGAAATCCCCTTTAAACCGAGGGAGTCTACAAAATTTCCTGTTCATGTGTGAAACTAAAAATGCCTAAAATTAAGAAGTTTATTTAACATTTTATGAAAAATTAAAACTTTTATACATTATGAAGAACTATTCTGCTCTTACACAATATAATAAAAGTTATGATTAGCTACTTTAAAAGAAATAAAATAATGAAATATTTAATAATAAGTTACTTACAATCCAAAGGTTTCAATCTATAAAAAAAGGTTTATTAGCACTCCGTTGAAATTATTTTAATGCAATAAAATAAAACCTTTACAAGGCACCAGGCGGGAACTGGGCCAATTGTTGAGTCTCAAAAATGGGGTAAATAGTTTACCAAAAATCTGGTAAACAGTTTACCTAAAAACTTACTGATAAACTTGTTAGAAAAATGAAATAAAAAATTAAACGCCTGATGGACATTTTAGAGTTTTTACTGGTAAAAGATACACCTCTTAGGTATCTTAACCAGGTAAAAAGAATAGTAAATTTTTTAGCCATATAATAAAGTATTTTATGCTTTATTTGTTTTCTGGGAGATTAAATTTTTTTCCAGAAAACAAATAAAGCATAAAATACTAAAGATGCCTTAAACAAAGCCATCTTAATTTCTGAGTTACAGGGCAACTTTGAAAATTTTGCATTTTTAGGTATGATTTATATTTCAGTTGGCTAAAAACGTGTATATATTTTGAAAGTTTGTAAAAAGTAAATTATTTTTTGACAGATATATATACAGAGCGTTTCATACATCCATACAAAAAAACTTAATATTGGTTATTATTCTTAAAAGAATAATATTTTTAAAAATCTGAGTACGTCACTACCTTCTACAAAAAAAGATATGAGGGTCAGTTTGTACTGTTTTTATACGTTCAGCCAACTGAGATACAAGGGGTACCTAAAAATGAAACATTTTAAAAATCACCCTGTAGCTTAGAAACTAAGTGGGCTAAGACGGCTTTGTTTATGGCATCTTTCGTTTTACAAAAAAACAGCTTAAATTCAAAAACCGCAAAGTTCTATCTCTAATAATAACTGAGATATCCCGCTATTTCAACAAAAATGGGACACCCTGTACATTGGAAAAACTATAATTTTCAACTAAAATAAAGGAACAAAGGAACATGGTCGATGTATTAGTAACAAGCAAATTATTCAATCAGCAGAGGCTGAACAAAAAATTGTACAGGTCACAATATTAATTGTGACTTGTTCCTTTTATCAAAACTTTAAGTAGTGTAGTGTACAGGTGTGGAAACCAACTGACCGACCATAGGGAATTAAAAGCATAGTAAATATTTGTGGTGGGATGTGTTTTGCGCGCATAGTCGTTCAACGAATGGCGAAAGCGGTAGGCCGGAGGAAGCCCCTTACGCGTTCGTTGCAGAGGCAAATTTTAGAAGAATACATAGCAAGTTCGTGTGCTTGATTTGTGTATGGTCGACGGTTTGGTTTCCATACTCGGTAGGTAAAAATATATTACAATATTTTATTTGTGAAGATTTTTTTCGGTCAAATGATATTTAAAGCGTAGTATAACAACTCGTATTATTGAAATATAATTAAATACAAAACTTTTTGCACCGCATCCTTATGTATTGCCAGACCTTAATGCTGACTTTTCCAGTTACTGTAGCTAGCAGGGAGCGCTGGTTTTCAAAATTAAAATTCATAAGGACTTTTTAATGAGAAAAAAGGCTTACTAATTTGCCCCTTATTTCTATAGAAAATAAAATATGTGATGGTTTATTAGATATAGAATATTATTTGGTTAAAGATTTTGCAAATATAAAGGTCCGAAAAGTTAAATTTTAGTAAATTTAAAGCAGTTGTGATGATATTGTTTGGTATTACTAATAGACTGGTAGACTCTTTTATCAGTTGTGATTGTATTTTTACGCGATTGGAATTACAATTAGGGCTTTTAATGATATACCATATTATTGCTAAAACGAAATATATGTAAGGAGTTTATTTTTTATAACTAATCATTATTTCGTCCTAAATTTGTTCTTATTTTTTGTTTAATTTTAAATAATTACTTAGCTCAACAACTTAAAACATGTATTTTTTTATTATTATTTTTCTTCATTGTTCGTCCCTAAAAATATATATTTTTTAAGTTTATGCATATAGATTAGGAGTTACCCTATCTATGTACGTGTTGTTTTATTAAAAAACCTAAAATTTATATTATTACACGTTTTGTGCCCTCCGTATAATTTGTGAATGTCAAAAAATGTGTGGCAAAACTTGACGTATAGTGCCTGGACCAGTAATGAAATGGTGTGATAAGAACCCTTTTAAAATCTTTGGGGGAGGGGTGGGTCTTTTGACAAATTTAATCCACCACGAATATTCATATAGGCATATATGGAAGCGAAGCTTTAACCCAACCTGTCAATGTCAAATGTTTCAGGTGTCGGACTGGGCGAACTCGTCACTTTTTATCTGACAAGTTTACCACAATGATGAAGTAAATGCGCTTTTGCTTCTAAGTATAAGCAAATGCTCTTGCTATATTTTTCTATATTATGAGAGTTTGCATAAGCAAAAGCATTTACTTCAAATTTTATAAGTAAAGGCATTTGCTTCTTTTTATTCATATGGCCCATTGTGCCAAAAATACAGTGTGTAACCCTTGCCATTTTTAAGCGACTTAAAAAACGAGGAGGTTCTCAATTCGCCTGTATGTTTTTTGACACAATGGGCCATATTAATAAAAAAGGCAAATGCTTTACTTATAGAATTTGAAGTAAAGCTTTTGCTTTTAAGTATAAGCAAATGCTTTTGCTATATTTTTCTATATCATGAGCATTTGCTTATACTTATAAGCAAAATCATTTACTGCAAATTTTATAAGTATAAGCATTTTCTTCTTTTTATTCATATGGCCCAATGTTTAATTGCATATAAAACATTGGCAGAAAAAAGTGACGCGTTCGCCCGGTCCAACACCTAAACCATTTGACATTAACAAGCTGGGTTAAAGCGCCGCTTCCATATATGGCGATGTGAATATTCGTGGTAGACTCGTCAAAGGAAACCCCCTTTAAAAGGTTTTTAAAGAGTTCTTATTATATAGTTCATATAATTACTGGCCGAGGCACTAGTATTTCATCGTTTATCCAAAAATGGTTAGAAATAATTCCAGACTTTATGTACGGAGAGTCTATATAGGCGTTTCCAGGATACTTCATTAACCGTTACCTAGTGTATTGATGTTTAACGAACAAAGAATGTTTTCTTATGGGAATGGGGTAAAATTAAAGCAGTTTCGTTCGCAATTTTGGGTTAATGTCAATAATATGGATTAATAGAGAATTATTGCAAATCATGTTGACCGTACCATTAATCTAAAAATAGAGGAAAAAATTTTAGTAGTTTTTCTTTTGTGTTTGTTTGTTTTGTGTTGTAGGGTTTTTTTACACAATTAAAGAAATACACTTAAAAAACAAGGCTTTTAAGTATTTTTACTTCTAAAAACTTTTCTATTTTGTGATTGGCAGCCGTTCGGTTAGACGAACAGTTCCGAAGTTAAAATAAGACCAAAATAAGATACGACCTAAAACCGGCATAAATAAAGCCAGCACTATCCTTATTAAGGGAGTCCTTATCCCACCATGCATCTGCGCAAGCTCAGATTTCAAAATAATGCCGGTATTATTAGTGCCTGGCTTTATTTTACTGGGCATTATTTCTCTATTGTGAAAGCATCTATAAAGTTTTTAAAGATTTTTCAGTGTTTTATCTATCTATTATTAATCAATTAATTACTTATATTTATATTAATTTTTTAAACATTGTATACACATTTTAGTTTGTTTTTATTTTTTTAAACGAAAAAATACACAAGATTTGTGTGATCAGAGATGGACATTAAAATCTACTTTAAGTCACAAAAATTATACAAGTACCGCAACTCCTCTGTTTTAAAATCGTGTCAACAAAAGCACTTTGTTGTCGCAAATGGTATATCATAATCACCATCTTTTGGAGTTAGGTAAAATTTTTAAATTTATTATGGGAATTTGATAAATTAGACTGGTGACTGTGCGAATTTGTTTACTTTATATAATATTGTCCAAGTTCACGGCAGTTATCTCGGTTTATGACATTTTATGTAACGGAATAAAATATTTATTTTTAACATAAATAACATTTATTATAAGTAAGCTACATACGATGAAGCAGTATAATTATTTGTTTGGTATTTTTGTTAACAGTTATGGAAGTTTTTTTGGACTCTATGCATTATCTGACTTATAGTGTTTATCAAAATTTTATTATGTGCTTATTACATTAAAACAATTAACTAGCCCTTATAAAGTTTTAATAGCAAAATAACAATATAAATAACTGTTTTTGAAATTATTTTTACCTAAACTGGTATACAAAATGAATTTACAATAGGGATATTTTTTTTGTTAGCTGCTTACAGCAGCTGTAAGCACTTTTATTTTTTGACAAATCAATGACGTCAGTCTTACAGCAGCTTACAGCGGTTGTTAGCGGCGTCGGGAGATGTCTACCCAGCAAACACTATTTGCCGGCAATGTACATTTTTCATATTGGCATTGATGGTAAAGCATTGGCAATTGGTAGCAATATTATGCCAACATCTTATACGCATTAAAAACTCAACCCTAAATAAACACTTAATTGCAAATAAATATTACATGCAGGCGAATTGCCGGCAAGCATGCAAAAATGGCGGCATACCAATCCTGATTAAATAAAACACGCGTTTTTGTTGCAGGCAAATAAATATTGGATTTTTGAAGGCAAACCTTATCAACATTGGTATTTAACTAACATTAAAGCAATTTTTTTGATCTGTTTTATTTATAATGGCAGCTAAACAACATTATTTGATGTTTTTTCACATAATTTAAAGGAAATGGCCTTTTCATAACATTTTATTGTTAAAAATCATGCAAATAAAAATTAGGTCAAACAAAATGTTTATTATGTATTTTGGAGCGAATAAAAATAAAATTATGGTCTTTTTTAAAGAAAAGAGTTTTTAATAGACATAATTAAATGAATTCATTACCTAATAAGTGTGTGTTGTGTGATTAATTGGTGATGGCTAGTCGAGAAGGCAAGATATTCAAGTAGACTGTTAGGACCTGTAAACATTTTGTTTAAAACTTTATTAAAAGTTTTAAAGACGTGTTAATAAAAATATTATATATATTTAATAGTTTTTTTGACATACCGATAGATGGCGTAATGGACAATAAACTACTACGTTTCTGCAATATCTTCGCTTTTTATCATCTAAACCCATTAGACAATAATAATTCGAGAGCGGTTTGCGGTAGGTGATCTCACTTAGCTTTGAAAGAAATATCTTCAGCTAGTGTAAAAATCTGCATCTCCCAGTTGGACAGTTTTCCGAGAGATGGTACTTTGCATTGCAAGGAAATTGCATGCAGTAAGGAGTTTTTTCCTATTTTAAATTTAAAATAAAATATCGCATTTTAGCTTTTAAAAAAAAGTATATGCGCACTGAAAAAAGTATATCTTAAAACAAAAGCCTTAGATTTAATTTGAGAGAATTGTGACTTTCATATGTGTTAAAGAAATAGGATCTCAAACAGAAAAAAATATGTTTTCAGCTTTGCGTACTAAATTCAAAAGAAGGCGCTTTTGTAATAAAAATAACCTTATTTTATTTAGTGAACCCAATGGGTCTACATTAAAGAACAATGTATTCCGTTAAAAACATCGCGCGCTTTCTCACTGAGAGATTCTTTCTTTAAGACAAGATAGTAAATACCACAGACTGAAATAAAATTTAATTCAATTAAGATAATTATATTAAATAAACAACTAGTTCTCTTTTTGATAGTTAAGAAATGAATTCCTGCTTATCATGTCATTCACCGAGACCTCTCTTCTCCATCGATGATGCGTTTTGCCGAACCTCATAGGACTTATCAAACTGGCTGTCCCGGGTCCAAGTTGAATAATACGAATAACAAGTGTATCTTATAAAAAAAACTTTCGTTGTTCGACGGTAGGATATAATCGTACCGTTGATACCGTACTAAAAGCATAATTCAGTGAATACTTATATTAAAGAAATAGGTTCTTTGACATAAAGGTTAAAGATTTGGGTATAGGTTCTTAAAATAAAAACCTGTTATTTTAAAGAAAATTCATTAATATTTTGATTGAAACATTTAATATTTCTTGTGTTTAAAATTTTTTAAACTTATATTTAAGATATTAAAGAGCTTAAATCATAAATCTTTAGGTTCTTATTTCTTGATTCTGATATTCTTAAAATAATACTAAAGATAATTTAATTTAAAGAATTTCTTTTACATTAAAGACATAAATTAAAGTATTTTTTCTCCCAGTTTAAGAACTACTATTATTTTAAAGTAAGAAATAAATCTTGGTTTAAAAGCACAACTATTCAAAAAGAATGCATATTTTTAAAAACTTGTATTTGCTTAAAACAAGAGATTTTTTTTCTGTGTGCGACAATTTTCGTCAATATGAAGTCAGCTTGCTGCTTGGGAGTATCTGCATTTGCCCACTTTTGTGTCTTTTTGTTATCTTTTTGCCAATAACTTTTTAATGATGGATGTTATCATCTTAAACGCATTTTTGTGCCAATAACTTATTAATGACGGATGCCATCACTTTATCTGCAACACGTGGCCTAATAACGGCCAATTGCCCACTTTCGCGTCTTTTTGATACCTTTTTGCCAATGCCTTGCCATTAAAGAGTGTTGGCAATGCCAGTAAATTAAATGTACAACGCCGGCAAAAAATGTTATATGGGTAATTACTGTCTAACAGGATTAAAAAACAAGGAGAGGGAAATATAGCCGAATTTGAGGTTAAAAGTCAAACAAAATTGACTAAATGTGTACTAATAACAATAACAATAGTATGTGTGGGAAACCATGTGAAGAATTAATTTACCCGCCATTAAAGATATTGCTCATTTTTGTTTTAAGACTGGAGTTGCTATTTTTAGGTTATATTATTATTATTTTTTATGTCATTTGTCATTGGCGGTACGCGCTATTATTTTTCGATTCACATTATAATGACGTCAGCTGTTAGACAAGCTTGTTAGCAGCTGTAAGACAGAAGAATTAGAAAAATATCCCCAATATGAGTATCATAATAAATGGCATAACGATTTTTTTCTATACAGGGTGATACAAATTCGAGGGGCATCATTGAGATCTCGGAACGACATAGAGGGTTGGTTAAATTAATGTTAAGTTGCACGTTTTTATGCTTAACAATATTCCCTTTTAAAAAGTTTAAAATTTGCAGCTGTTCTGAAATTAGTCAAAAAATACCGAAATTTTATCAAACACATTTTATTATTTATTTTATTTTTCTTTTCGGGGTTTATTTAAAAATATATTTTTAAATAACGACACTATATTATGCAAGTTTTTAAAACAGTTTTTATGTAATTTCAGTTTATTTAAAGAGATATTTTAAAACACATGACACATTATTGTTGCCACTTTTCCGTTCTATAAAAAGATGTAATTAAATTTAATATCTAACGGTTAAAATTACAAAGAACTGTATAATTTAGATAATCGGTATTATTGTTATGGTTTTTGTAATGGTCCGTTTTTTCCTTTTTGAACATTTTCTTCTTCCAAAACTCATCGCACAGAGTGACATTCGCAACTGACAACTTTTGACAATTGATTTATTTTAGTCCTTCAGACGATACCGACAATTTAATCTACGATACCCTGATAGGAAATCCGTTGCCTACCCTCCTTTCCGTCCGTACCGTCCATCCGATGCCGATGGATGTGTGCGTACCTTCACTGGCTATCGGAATGAACAGAAAATGAACGTCTAGACATGAAATGTATGTTCACTGGGGATTTTTATTCCGTTGTAGCTATACCAAGATAGTTTTTAAGTGGAATTAAGAAAACACGTTGCTCCTTTTGGAGCTTTTTAAGAACTACTACTTAGTGTTTTTGGAATTATAAAATAGATAGTTAGATTTAAAGATGATTGCGATATGATTGAGGATCGACTTCAGCTAGTTCTCTTAGTAACATGTTTAAAGCTCCTAGGACCTTTTTCTTGAAATATCACCCATCAGGGACTCGTTTTTGCTTTGCTTCTTTTTCGTTTATTCCTTAATCAAATGACCAGATATCATACGAATTCCAAGGCGCACAACTTCGTTACTTTTAGGAAAATAACGAATAAACCTTCATTTTTAAGTAACTTTGTTTGTGTTGTGTGAACGCTGAATGAAACATAAATGAATATTCACTTGACACATTCACTTGGGTGAACTGTCTGATATTGCTTTGACCCGAAGCAAATTGCAAATTTATTTAAATATTCATTTTCTAGACTACCTATGTGATTGATTAAGTAGTAAATAACCATTTAATTCAGGTTGGTAACAACTATAAGCACATTTTTCTAAATAAATTTAACAAAATAGTTAAGTTATTTTCTTTTATAGGTTTTTTTTTATTTTATTAAATCACCAGAACTAACAAAGTGCAATGCGAAATTCATTTTAATGCTTGAGTTAGTTTGTCCTTCACTTTTTCATCCTGTAACATTTTCTCGCTACCATAAACCACTACACCAGGACAGCAGGATAATTGTTCCCGGGTAGTGTGTCGTCGTCGTCTGAGACGGTCGACCAGGCATCGTTTTGTTCTGCGGTACCGCGAAGGTACGCTCCACGTGATTTACCATTCTCACGCGCCCGCCTCAGAGGTAACCACGCCGTGGGAAGAAATTAATGCCTTTATAAAGTTAAGGTTTTTGCACCCCCGCTGTATGCTTGCTTACTCAATAAAATTGGATTATATAGTTTTTATATTTGTACATTTAATGCGTTTGCTGTTTTGTAGCGTTCGATTCCTATAAAAATAATTGGGCAAAGACTTTTTTATCATGCTTTGTCATTGAACAGTTTTTAGGTCATTTATTTTTGCCTTTTGTAAGCAAGTCTGGTTAAGTACTTTTACAAATTATTTCTCTACTAAGGGGGCGTCCATAAATTACGTGAGATGTTTTTTCCATATTTTGGACCCCCCTCCCCCTTGGTGAGTTTAGGTGAGATTTTCTTTAACCCCTACCCCCTATCTAATCTCACGTAAAATTTATGATGGGAATACAAAACTCTCAATTTCTTGAACCGAAATTGATTTTGTTTTCAAAAAATATAGAAGAGCAAAAAAAAAGGTCCTCCATCCAAAAAAGCAAAAAAGCAAGAATACACACATCACATTTTCCTGGGGAAGGCCTGTCCCAAAATTTTTGTTTTCTTTTCTACCTACACAAAAATTACGTGAGATTTTCACAGACCCCCCTTCCCCCTCGTGAGATTTGGTAAGATTTTGCTCGACCCCCTCCCCCTAAAATGTCTCACGTAATTTATGGACGCCCCTAACCCAAAACAATAGGTAACAAGTTCATAAAATAAAACTTTTTACGAATGGGAAGTTGGACTGCAGCCCTTAGGTAAGTGCGGCAATTCCATAAGTAAAAAAATGCACTTTATACATGTGTTGCATACGAAATTTTTACGTCGGTATAAAAATACCTAGTCGGGCAAAAAATAGATATCACGCTTAACCCTTTATTAAGCGCGCCGGTGTATTTTATACACCAATCTTAAGAAAGACCTCACCATTTGCCTTGAAAAAACAATTTTTTTCTACGAATCCATGTTTGTTATCAGAAGGATATCGTTGATGTGCTGTAACGGTCTTAGTTGAAAATAGTGTTTAATTAAGACAATATCGATATTTATTTGTATACTGTGCGCGTTTTATGAATTCCTACTACGCTACAACACTCAACCGTGCTGAAATGCAGGAGGATTTAAAGAAAGTTTTTATTTCAAAACACTGTAAAAATGCTATCACGCACCAGCACCAATATAGCGAAGGAATTTATAAACCAATATGCAGAACTCAACCCTATATTTGCTACGCGATTTATGAATTCTTAGTGCACTTTCATGGAGTTGAAACGCAGTAGCAAATACGAACAGTATCATTTTTATTTACCTCTTTAAACCCTACGTGAGTTTGGTGCTGCAGTCTGGGAAGAATTTAAAAGCATGCAAATGCATAAGCGGTTTGTGAATTCCTACTGCGTATCAGCGCCAAAGAGAATGGACAAGGGGAGAGAAACAGTTGATTTACCCCCACCAATTAAAAATGGCACACACCTGCGACTTGTGATTGTGTTCAGCGACCGAAAGAGCTCGTCAAAGTTTTATTTTATTCTTGCTTACAGTTGTTAAAAAGCACGTGCTTGGTTAAACGTATGGATTTATTTATAATTTTTAACATGCTTTTTTTGTTTCAGTACGCTCTTCTTACGTAACATTTTTGTGTCTGAATCAATACTATCAGCCAAATATCTTGCGAACTTTCACCGATTTGATAGTTAACTTAACACAGCGGGATTACTCGTCATGCGCATGGGAGGTTCTTTTTCCGGCTTGCTATTGGCTGTTATAAATGTCAAAACCCTTGACTTTCACATGTTCAATATGGCTTATGAATATGGCTAATGTTTTGTTATTGTTGTGGCTGTTTATTTGTTTTGTGTTTTATTCGGTTTAATTTTACGTGTGACCTGTGTTATAAATATAAATTATTGAAACAACATTTGTGTAAATTTATTGGTTTTTTTTAAATAACTTATTTTTTAAATTATTTACGTAAGATTTATTTTTTTAACAAAATATTATATTCATTAATATTTTATATAAATACGTAAAATATATTTAATGAATATCTTGCTGGAGGTAAAAACACAATGAACCAATAGAGGATTTCTGTGTGCGTCACTCCATATTTAAAAAATTTCCTTGAACTGTGGGACAGACAAATGACCAGTTTAAAAAGTATTAATAGTGATAAAAATTATACTAAAGCGAAAAAATAAAGAGGCCTAAACACTAAATAACTGACCCAGTTGAGGTACAAACCAAGATTAGAGTGTGTCTACTTAAGTTCGTACCATAAGGCAAACTATTATTAATTTTACATAAAAATTCAACCATCCCATATTTATTGTTTTCGGTGGTAGGTAGGTAGGTATATGAAATATCTTAAAAATTATGAATTTTTCTTAAGTACACTTATTTTTATCAATATCGAAAATTTGGTGGAAAAAAAGATGTTTAGAATTAAGATTTTTTTCTGCAATACCGAGCATTTTTGAGCTTCCTTTACAAAAGTATTTTATTTCAAAATAAGTAAGTATTGTGGAAACTTAAATTTTCATTGTTAATTAAAACCTACAATCTTATTTGCTTCCTCATACCTAAAAAACAAGTATGTAGATATCGAATAAAATGGACCAAGCACACTGGCCTATGAAAACTGAAACCCTACTACGCTTTTCTCAGTATAAGTAATATTAACTTATACACTATAATACTTTTTAACTAAATAGGATCAAAATAAATCTATAATTTATTTGGTTGGTAAGTTTAAGCGTGCTATTTTCATATATTTTTTAAAGTTATACACTTCTTTTACATTTAACAACCATTCTTTATGCTAAATATGTAATTTCACAATAAAAGTTTAGTTTTCAAGAAATAATTCTATTTAGATTTTCATTTTTAGTTCTTATTTCCCTAAAATTTATATTTTTTCCACATTAACCTATTCCAATCTAAGAAATAAATAGACTTCTACCAAATAGATTTTAATACACCATTAGCACTAAATTACCAATATTTAGTCATTAAATTATTAATAAATTTCAGTAATTACCACATTTCACACTTTTTATTAATGTTTTATTTATATTTACTCAATAAATCAATGTTTTTGAATATACCGCCGATTTTGACATTGGAGTGCGTATCATGCCCTGCCATCCCGCAGACCCTCTCTTCAAATTGTGCCACTTTTTGAAACGGCGATTGATCCTCTATCCTTGTCTATTCTCTTTGATCAGCGCCTTTATGGAGTTGAAACGCAGTAGCAAATATACACCACCCTTTACCACTCTAAACCATACCTAAATTTTGTGCTTCAGTTTGGAAGAAATTTAAAAGCATGCAAACGGTTTATTTTATTACGAATGAAATTTAACCTGGTAACAAAAGATCTGTGTCCAAAAGCATTACAAATCAGTCAAAGTGAATCAAACAGCTGAAATACAGTGATATAATTAATACAGAACCATTTTTAGAAAAAGTCATAGTTTATGAGTTCTTTTTGGGAATTTTGTTATTACTTATTCGGTTTCATTTAAAAGACAATTTTATTTTTTAAGATATTAAAATTAAACTTTTAGTTCTGTAATTGTACATTTTTATTGGCTAGCTATTAAGCTATTATTTTTTTATTTGTTTTGTCTTTTGACTATGGTTATACAGCTAGTATTTATTAAATTTATTATTTCTTAGGCTAATAAATAATTTAACTTTTAAATTAAATTTGATACGAGGTATTACAAAATGATGTTAGCAAACCAAAAATATCTGACAAAACATTATACAGTGCTTGTCTAAATTCAGGACCTCATCTCCTAACTTTTGAATTGTTTGGTATTTTTTCATGAAAATTTAAAGACTTTGGTGAGACAACATAAACCAAATTTTAGACAGGAAATGACAGATATAAATGTCAAACTCATAGCTGAGCGCCATTTCAAAAAGAAAAATTAAATGGAAAAAGTTTTACTGTAAACTTTTTATTGAAAAACAATTGTTGACACACTACTTTTAGGTTATAAACCGTTTAAAATTTACATAAAACTAAAAGAAAACAACCGTATGATTTAATTAAATGCAATAAGGCGGTAAAGTAAAAAGATATAAGGTGGGAGCGAAGCGTCTCCTGTTGCCATGCAGTATGAATTCCAAATATAAAAACAAATTCGAAGTGACTAGGGGCACGTTGATGTGCCGCGATTATTTTTTACCGGGCACGTGTATGACGTCACTACTGAGCGTGCCATTATTCATCATCAAAGTTGAAATTCAAACTGTCCTTAATTTGGCTATATTTCGCCTTCTTTTTGCACAAAATTCTTGACATAACACTAAATTGGCATAAAATATTTTATAAACATCCTTAAAACCATGCATACACCTATGTGTATAGTGTTTTCTAACATGGCGACTTGATTTAAAGCAAACCTTTTATTATATTAATAAAGAAAGGCTTATAATCGTTAAAAAAATGTTTTAAAAAGGTTTTTTTAATGTAAAATGAAATATTGTGTGCCAATTTAGTGTTATATCAGGAATTTAGTGCAAAAAGAAGGAAGAATATAGTAAAAATAAGGATAGTAGAGAGTAGTGACGTCATACACGGGCCCGGTAAAAAATAATCGCGGCACATCAACGTGCCCCTAGTCACTTCGAAACAAATTTGCTTGTACCTAAAACATCCCAGGTTACAACATGTGTAGCAATTATAGGGCTGATTTCTGCGTCCTACTTCATGAATTCCTACGCAATATTTGTGCTGGCGCGTAGTAGTATTTTTACAGTGTTCTAAAATAAAACTCCCATTAAATCCTCCTGCATTTCAGCACGGTAAGGTGTTGTAGCGTAGTAGGAATTTATAAAACGCATTTGTTACCCATGTTATAACCTGGGATGTTTTAGGTACACGCAATTTTTTTACATTCGGAATTCATAACGCGCATTGCCACACGAGAAGCTTCGCCTTAAATTTTTTGAAAAAGATTTAAAAAATATATATATATATTTTTTGGTTTCTTTATTATAAAATTAGCATAAAATCGGATAGGTAAAAAAAACAAAACATATATTTTTAACTAGCGGACCCGTGTCCACTTCGCTGGTCGTTATTATCTGACCTTTTTGTTTAATCGTAGTAAAATATATAGTCTATAACACTACCGAATAGTATAGCTTTCTGATTGTAAAATAATTTTTATGATAGGTTTAGTACTACGAAGATTAGCGACTACAAACAAACCAACCCACAAACAAACAATGTTACAAACTTTACCTCTTATGTATTAGTATAGATTATTTTTACCATAATGTCTCTCCACGGTGCCATTAGAAATAAATAAAGAATAATATATATATATATATATATATATATATATATATATATATATATATATATATATATATATATATATATATATATATATATATAAATATAGCAAGTTTTTTAAAGTAAGTTAAATGGTTTTAGTATAAATAATTATGATGTGTCGTTAGATTTTTTTAGACTTAGCTTAAAACATTTTATAATACCTTGTAGCAAATATTAATAGAAAGTTAGAGGATTTATTAGGTTAATAAAAAAATAATAGCTTAATAGCTAATCAATGAAAATGTCATATTACAGAACTAAAAGTTTAAATTTAATATTTTCTTAAAAGAAATTGTCTCCGAATAATAACAAAATTTTCAAAAAGAATTTATAAACCAAGACCTATTCTAAAAATTGTCATGTGTTAATTCTCGCACTGTATTTGGGCTATTTAGTTCACTTTAACTGATTTGTATTGCTTTTGGGTACAGACCTTTTATTACTAGGTTAAATTTCATTTGTCTGCGATTGAATGCTTTTAAAGTCCTTCCAGACCGCAGTACAAAATTGACGTAAGGTTTAAAGTGTTAAAGGGAGGTGATACTGTTCAGATTGTCTTTTAACTCTATGAACGTGCTGACATGCAGTAGGTTTCCACAAACCGCTTATGCGTTTGCATGGTTTTAAATTCCTCCCGGACTGCAGCACATAAACTCAAATAGTAAGTTGAATGAGGGTGCTGACACGCAGTAGGAATTCATAAATCGCTCTTAAAATACACCGCGCAACTATATGGTAAGATAAAGACTCCCTTAATAAGGATAGTGCCCGGCTTTATTTATGTCGGTTTTAGGTCGTGCCTTATTTTGGTCTTATTTTAACTTTTTGTGCTGCCGAGCACAAAATCGATAAGTAAAACTACTTAAAACCTTGCTTTTGAAATGTATTTCTTTAATTGTGTAAAACAAAGCCCTACAACACAAAAAAAAAACAAATAAAGAAAAACAACTAAAGTTATTTCTCCCTTTTTTAGGTTAATGGTACTGTCAACATGATTTGCAATAACTCTAAATTATGGGTACAAGCACTATATAAATAAGGACGGTATTAATAATACCCGAGCTTAATAAGGCAACTTGCAATAATTCTCTAATATCAGTATTATCTGACGCAGTATATAATTTTTTTTTCACTTTCTTTTATAAAATTGAAGTAGTTATAGAAAAAAAATACAAATACATATTAAACTTTGTCTTTCTGGGACCAAAGACCAGTAAAAAATCCCAAAAAGGTAACCGACGTTGACCACCAAATTATTTTAATATTTTTTAAAAAGATATTGCTTCTATAATTTAGAGTTCTTTTTTAATAAAAACATATTAAGTATTAAACACGTTATTTGTTGCATATATTTGCAAAAAGCTTTAAAACTTTCAAATTTGTGTTGGTGTATTAAATACACCATGCAGCCAATTATTATTGTAAAAATTCTTATGTGTAATGACGTCACAAATGTCACTTAGTAAAAGTATTTCAAAACTTTTACAGAGGAACGTTTCAAAAGCATCGACAGTGTATATGTCAAATGTAGTCTTATAATGGTTTTTGTTATTACAATAAAATGGCAATATGAAAAAAGCCAATAGTCTAAGATGCGGCTATATAAATGGACCCCTCATCCTTTTTCTGATAAAATATATTATTTTTAACAATAAAAGTTATTAATAAATAAATTCCTGGGAAGTTGGCAAACCATATCCTGACCTAATTTATTATAATTAAAGATAAAAAAGAAATTATATGAATACCGCCACATATACCTTTCCTTGGGTCTAATACCTACCTACCAGGTATAAACCAACATAAGGATATGTATTTACCGTCATTTTTTTTTTTTTTTAATTCTGGCCTGTTAGGGTTGGCGCAATTTAAAGTTTTAAGGCTCCAAAATGGGTTTAAGTTATATAATTTTTTAGAAAAAAATGTCGCTTTTCTTTTTCCTCGGTTGGATTAGAACAAACTTAATCTACCGACTTTTTTATTTGTTTTTCGGTTTTCGCGGAAATAAATAGAAACCAATTTTTAGCATGGTCAGTTTGTATTTCTGTTTATTCTTTAATTAGATAGGAATTTGACCATGGGGCCATGAAACGCGCTAACCCTAACTTGGGCCACGATTTTAAAAGCCAACCCTATACCATTGGATTCGTAAAAAAAGATCTATATTTACATGTTTATTTTTTTTTAAAGAGAATGACGGTAAATACATACCTCATGTCAGCTGTTTATATCTGGTTAGCAGGTATTAAGCCCAAGAACAAGGTATCAAATCAAATCAAATCATTTATTGATGTTAACATACATATAGTACACAAGTCATGGGGTATAAAAAAAATGTTTCGTTAATTAAAAATCTTCTAAATCTAAATTAACACATACTTTACTGGCAAAAACACTATAAACACAAATAAAAATCCTAAAAAAAACACATTTACACATAAAGAAATACAATATTAAAAACATAATATGGCTACCATATACAATTTAAAAATTCATCTACTGAGTAAAATGCACCACTGATAAGGAAAGACTTTACTTTATTCGTGAATGCTATAGTTGGTAGTTGTTTTATATTTTCGGGCACTTTATTGTAAAAATGAATACCTAGATAATTAGGACCATTCTGGCAACATTTCAACCTCCAACAATTTAATACCAAATTTTGTTTATTTCTAGTGTCGTGGTTATGTACTGAGTCATGACTTTTATACCTAGCGATGTTCGTTTTAACATAGCATATAATTTCTAGTATGAAAAGCGATGGAACTGTTAATATGTTATTAAGTTTAAAGGCCTCTTTGCAGTCATCCCTATATCCCAGGCCCGCAACTATTCTAACAGCCCTTCTTTGCAAACGTAGCCAACCCTGTTGTAGCATTATCTACATACTATAAACTTTTCATTTAAAAAAAGTGACGGCATTCCGTTTTTTTAATTTGTAATAACACTATATTAGGCCAGGATATGGTTTGCCAACTACCTGGGAATTTATTTATAAATAACTTTTATCGTTAAAAAAATATATTTCATGAGAAAAAAGAATGAGTGGTTCATTTATATAGCCGGTTTTTGTACTATAATGTAATAGTATAGCATTCATGCCAAAATAACTTAATTTTTTAAATAAAATAAATTTACTTTTGTTATAAACGATTTTAAATTGTATGTGACATCATGAAATAAAATAATTTTGAAAGCATTAATTTTCGCGACCAGTGGCATAGCTACTATGAGGCTAGGTGGGGCAGTGCCCCAGGGCCCCCGAGCTTAAAGGGCCCCTTGGAGGTTCAAAAAGGGCCCTCGGTGTAAGTACAGAAATACTGAAAAGAAATGAGAGAAAAAGAACCTTTTTTGGTGACCTTAAAAATCGTGGTTTAAAATTATTTCAATTTTTTTACGGTTAAAATATGGTTCTAATAAGTTGTGACCCTCTTAAATAAAAAAAAGTTAGTGATTAAAACCGAAAAGTCTAGTATAAAACCTGAATGCAAGGATACATTTCTTAATTTTTTTAATGAATTCTAAAAACAGAAAATAAAAATACTACACTTTTTTAGAAATTTAAAATTTTTGTTTCTTAAAAATATATCAAAAACAAAAAGTTATCCTCAATGAATTACATACAGTGGGTCCCAAGATAGGTATTACAAGAGGACAAATGGATTAAAAAATTTAGAATTTTAAAATGAAATTATGGGAAAACTTTTCGCATGGTCCAAAATTTAAAAAAATACAAAGTTTTACTTTAGTTGGTATTATACAGGGCAAGTTATAACTAAAAATTTGAAAAATGCTCAAGAGTTAACTACTTTTATTTTTTAAATAGAACAACATTGTAAAAGTAGATGTTGTAGAGAATTAAATTTTTTGTCAAAATTTGAAGCTAAAGCATAAAAGTTTAAAAAAATGTTTTTGTTATATTGTCATTTTTAACATTACGCATTACAACTTAAATTTGTTGCCTTAAACCAAGTATTTCAAAAGGTGTTTATGCGTAACGTAAAAAATTGTTAACTTTTTGTTTACTTAAACACTTTATCTTTAAATTTTGACATTAAATTTAATTTTCTACAACATTTACTTAAACAATTTGGTCCCATTTTTAAAAATAAAAGAACTTTACTCATAGTCATCTTTTATGACTTTAATTATAACTTGCCCTGTATAATATCAATTGAAATAAAGTTTAGTATTTTTAAGTTTGGGACTATGCGAACAGTTTTCCAAAAATTTTGTTTTGAAATTCGAAAATTGTTGGTTTATTTGTCGCCTTGTAACACCTATCCTGGGACTCATTGTATACCTAAATAGCCTTTAAACTTTCCTATTTAAAAAGCCTATTGTTTTCGTACCAATACATTTCTAAACGGTTTTTAAAACTATGCACGGTTAAAGATTAATGTAAAAATAAAATAAGATATAACAATAAATAATACTATGTTTAAATATTTAATTTTATTTTATTAGAGGAGCGCCCAAGCGATCAGTTCACGTCTGACAGCGTCGTTAAGAATCTATTTTATGATTAGACTATCATAAAATAATTTCGATCGAAAGCCCTTGAACCTATATTGTAAAAAAGTTAAGGAGTTGCAAACATCTCTGAGTAAGGTCAAACTTTTAATTTTTTATATAGCCTAAATGAAAGTAATTACTTTATATATTAAAAAATTTAATATTATTTTATTTCTTTTAACATTATCTTTAAGAATAGCTCTTTTTATTAAAAAAAAAGGTTTAAGTTTTTTAAAAAAATTCATTAATTATCTTTATTTTAGAGAAAAGCCAAATAGTATTTTCTTTCAAATTTATATTCCCAGAAAACAAAATAAACTATAAAAACTTGTGGCTATACAATTTCATTCACTATTTTAATTTTCTTAAACTGGTTATAATATATCCATATTTATTCCATTCTGAAAGCGATGCCGCCAAGTACACAAAAATGATAAAGCAAATAAACCCTTTTGTGAACAATGATTTATTGCAGCAAAAAATATTTAACCCGACGACTACGCCACGCGTTACAGGTTTTATGGTACGCCAGAGACGAAATAAGAGGATGTTTTTTAGTACGTGATACGTGTTTTCGCAATATTTTTATTTATTTATCCAAAAATATGTAATCAGGCTCTGTCAGAGGCTATGTGCTTTCGAAAAGGTTTGTTTACTTTATCATTTTTTGTGTACTTTGCGGCATCGCTTTCAGAAAAATAAATATGGTTCTTTAAAGGTGTATCTATTACCAGTCAATTAATTTTATAAAAGTAATGTCAAAGTCAGTTATAAATTTTTTTAATCTACATTTTTGAGGCGCATTCAAGGGATCAGTTCACGTCTGGCAGCCTCGTTTAGCTAAATATTATTTTGTTGAAATATTACTACCGTGTGTCACGTGTAGAGATATACTCCGGACGATGGCAGAGTTTGCTGGATCGGGGAAAAACTATGTTTATTTTGTCGTGTCCAAATTACAGTACACCCATTTGTATATTGAACTTAAAAATCAGCAGCATGTTAAATAACTTCAAACACCTGCAGTACCATCCAATGACATTTATTATATTTCTTTTGCGGTCCCGAGGTCTGCAGGAACCTTGCAAGGACATTGTCGCCGCATCCTTTCTTGAAGTAGTGGCCCGAGTGTGATGCGCTTGAATGAATACGCCGCGAGCAGGCCAGCCATCACCCACAGTGCGGTATGACACTTCGTATTTCATGACTTTCAATGGTCCATTAAATTACCATCACTAATCATTGTAGCAAAAATATGGTACTTGGGTATAAAAGAGGTAGTCGTTAATTTAACAGTATTTTATTATTAATAAAAACTCTGGGAAAAATGCAAACTGTTTCTTTAACTAATAAAAATTAAAAACGCCATTTTTTTCTTGTACTTTGTTTATCATTAATTATTGTTCGCAGTTTATGACATTTGTGTTTATTACCAATTAGCTCGTTATTTATTAGTAAAAGTATGCTTTGTTACCTTAAATTTTCCATTGTTAAACTAAAAGAAATATTAAACAAAAAGCGCCTTAATTATTTAATATTTTTTTTAGTCAGTGCAGGATTTACCAGCAGGCTAAGTAGGCTGAAGCCTAAGGCGGCAATTTTTAGAGGGCGACAACATTTTTCCTTTTTATTTTTACTTTGTATGCAATGCGACACTGTGCGTCTGTAATGTTGACATTTTCAGCTTTTTAAAAGTTTGAAAGTTTTACTTCTCTGACTACTACTTTTCTGTCCATGGGAGAAAACTTAACTTTTCTTCCCATTTTTTAAAATATGGAGTTACGCATGTCATTTTTTTAAAGAAAAATTAGCTTGTTCTAAATCCGTTAAAATAAGTAAAAGAATGTCATCCAGGAAAACTCTTTTTCTAATTTTTTGTTGTAAATCCATTTTTTATGCTTCTCCCTTTATTATTTTGTTCCACATCCTCTTTACCATTAAAATACATGTCTAATATTTTAAAAAATATTATGATCTATATCCAGTATATTTATTTAATAAATATTAGCAAAGAAGAGAAAAACACAGACAAAAGAGTTTCTGGATAATTATACTGTAGGTGTACCAACATTTAACCTAGAAAATACATTTTTTTGCCCAAATCTAACATCAGTACCGTTTTTACAAAACAAAATTAAAATCATATCTGCAAGCTCCATAAAATGTTGCTGTAGAAATTTTTTACAGAATTAAAAAAAATTAAAAATAAAAAGTTATAAAGGCTAAAAGAAAACGCAAGAAATTAAGAAACACGCTGTAGCAAGTAAACGACGCAAGATAGCGAATTGCGTTTTTCACTAGTAAATTTGGCTTAAGATTTGAGCCTCGCAAATGGGGATCAAAACATACAGAAACCTGAGTTTTCTATTAAAAGCGTAGAATTTGGCCTACCCTGTACATTGTTGTAAATTAAAAAATATGATAATAGGCTGTAAGTACTTATTTTAGTAATGTTATAGATTAATATAACTGGTAATGTTTATTTAGAATGATAATTAATTGTGTTTTAAAAACCCATGGCCCGGAAGGTAACAACGTCATAAAAACAAGAATTTTAGGTTGACTAATTTTTTGATGTTGTTGTTCCTCCTCTTTCGGGTAGATCCTCGGCTGTCTGGCTGGCGATAGTGGTTGCGTTGGCACCCAGCTGTGACCTTTACATTAAGAGCTGTCACATTGACATTTAGAGCTGTCACTGATATGTCAAAAAATGCTGGCTTTGGTCATATATTATCGTTACAAGTTTATCAAAATATACCGAACAGTTCAAAAGTTAGAAGGGGGATGACTGTATAATTGACAAGGAGAAAAGGGTCTGGCAATAAAAAAATTTTTGGTTAGTACAACGATTCATTTTGTATCCATCTAAAGACAAGAAATTAAAAAATTAGGTTCCTTTAAATGATTTTAAAACTTTGGATTAGTACCTGTACATTTGAGATTTAAACTAATATACGCAACCACTACCGCCAGCCAGACAGCCCAGAGTCTATCTAGAAGTGGAAAGAGAATGACTGACCTAAAATTCTTTTTCGAAAACGTTGCAACCTGCTATGCTACGTTGTCTTCTTCGTGGCGCAGTGAACAGAGCGTTGATCTTTTAAGCCAGAAGTCGCCGGTTCGATTCCCAGCGCGGGAGTCATATTTAGGTAGTAGTTATTTAAAAATAACTACCGTGGTAGCACTACCGCGTTGTCTAAAAGGTGCTGTAAAATGCAAAATTACATGTTTCTGTGCTTGGACAACATTGACGGAATAGGGAAACGATGGGTTAAACATTTAATAACCCGACACCCACGGTACTCTGGTATTTACGCATAGGCCTTTGTGGGATGTGAAAAAGATAAAAAAAAACCTTATTGTGTTTGTCATTGTTGTTATTGAGTTTTGATGTTTTTAGAAAAGAAAGGCAACTTACGATAACTGTAGCTTAAAAAAGGTAAGGAGATATTATGTTTATTAAAAAAAGTTCTATTTCTTCCCCTAAATGCGTGTTTTAAATATTTGTATCCAAACAACCTTTTTTTTTAAGATATAAACCCTTAATTTATCGTAAATCTTTATTTGATTTTATTACTTGCAATATGATGACTTTGTATTTACTACACCATTACCTAGGTAATTAAATTATTTTTTCGTCCTAGCACAAAGCCCGTTAAAAGTTAATCGTTTTCTCACGTTATTCGTGTTTGGCTTTTATCTCCCAAAGCCATACTGTCTACTATTTGTAATGTAGACCGTAGTTTTTAATAAGGTTCAATGCACTTTCTAAAAAATGTTTATTAACTTTAATAGATTAATAATAATACCCAATAAACTTTAAAAATGCATCGAACGAATTTTGAGTACATTCTGTATAAGGCTCAGCCGAAATATACAGTAGTAGTATACAGGTGAGTTTTTTCTATCTTTAATACAGAGATCTCGGAAACCACTGCAGCTACAGAGACGCACATACGACGGCATCGGATGAACGGTTCGGATCGTAAAAAGTGTTCACAGTGAAATTAAACGAAACACACACATGCGAGTCATGGGTTAAATTCCCGAAGCGCCTATTTTCCACCAAAATTTTTTTGAGAAGCAAGAAAAAAAGAGGACCTTTCCTCCGTAACGCCTATTTTGAGTGCCAGGCGCATTACTTCACCACCCGAAATAAAATTTGATAACCAAAAAAAACATTCCCTCCTTTTCGCGCCTATTTTATTCCAAAGCACCTTATTCACAGAAAAATAAGTCACCAAAAATCTCCACCCGACCTAAACTTTTTGTAAAACTCCCTGTGTAGCGCCTATTACTCCCCTGTCTGGCAACTATTTTTTCATGACGCCCTAGGCTGTAGCCTAGTCAGCCTAATGGTTAATACGGCACTGCCCACGTAGTAATCGGCTCAAAGTCTGGTAAAATAACGCAATTTCGCGGTAATATATGAGAAGTGTACAATTTTCATAATTAGATTTTCAAGATATATAATAAAAAATGAATCCTCACATTTAATGTAATTTTTTTCTGTTTGAACACTCTGTCATGGATGTTGCCATAAACTAAAAAGTGATTTATTTAAAATCGGTTCAGAAAGGTCCAACTTTTGAAACATTTGTTTCACTGTTGTATTAAAAAGTATAAATGGGGATTGTATACTTTGAATCTAGGCCCCTCATATGATCTGTACAGGGCCGACGAGGAGGCGTTGAAGGCAGTACAAATTACCGTGGCCCGGACTGAAGGGATGGTGGGCGCGAGATGGAAAACGTAAATGGAGCAATGAAGATAACAATGTAGGTGAGGCAGTAGCGTAGCTAGGCGTAGGCGGTGTAGACGGTCGCCTACGGCCTCGCGCCTGGGAGGCCTCGTGGCAAGGTGAAGGTATGGAATGTGATATAGAAAAAATACTGAAATCAAAGATGGCGACGGTCTTGAATGCCCGATATTGTAAATCAGGGGCCTCGCAAAGCTGTACAATGTGTTAAAAAAGTAGAAAAATGTGGGAGGACCTTTTATTATTTTTTTTTGCTTTTCCAAATCTTTTCACAGAATAAAAGGGGGCCTCGCGGATAACTTCGCCTACGCGCGTATGCTTAAGGGCCTTGCAAGAAAGGTAAGGACCTTTTTTTTGCTCCTTAAAACTTTTTCGTCATGAAAGAGGCCTCGCGAACACGTTTTCGCCTACGCCTCATTTTTGTCACGCAACGCAACTGTAGGTGAAGTCCTTTTTTTCTCTTTAACTTTTTTAAGGTAAATTTTGAAAGAAGTAGAAATAAAATTGTGTGAGGACCTTTTTTTCTGGTTAAGGGGGCTGTCACTTTTACTTGTTTTACTTGTACCGAAGCCCGGCCCGGCTCTCGGCGTCCCTGGATCTGTATCGAACATATTGAACTCTATTTGTCGAATTTCTGATTACGCCATTAGTTGCTTTCCTTTTACATCAAATCTTGGCTAATTTTGAGTCGGCTGTTTAGATGGTGGTTCCTTTTTAAAATAGGAACTCAGCTCAGCAAGAATAATACCGCACCTCTTGCCGCGGCTAATTATGCCGGATATCTTACTTAAAAGAAGATTTTTGCTACGTTTTTGAAGGTCACGTACGTCAGACGTATTCCTGTCCATTTCGAGGTTAGAAAGACTTTAAAAGGTGTTTGGTTTTAGACTTAGCATTAACTTTTTTTTAATTTCAATTGTTATAATAGATGTTGAGAATTATGTGGAGTATACAATTATATCAAAAAATGGTTCCTTATACACCTCTTCTATTTGTTAGCCTAGCTAAGATTTTTGCTTTGCTGAGCTGAGATAAGTTACAAAAGGAAAGCAACTATTAAACTAAACTAATCTTAGTTTATTTGTTTATCGTACTGTGTAGCCTATTTCCTATAAACCCAACAAAAAAAACAACCCGTACCAGATACAAAAAAATAAATTTAAAATAAAAATATTTAGTTGTTAAGTTGGATAGACTTATTTTATTTGCAGTATAAGTAAATATACGGAGTGTCTTAAAAACACAATGTTTATTGTTAAGTAGGTTTTATTTTAAATGAAACAACCTGTAAATTTTCATAAATTTGGACACTATCAAATTCTACATTAAAAATTTATATCTATATATCACTTATTGCTGATTTTTTAGATATCAACAGCTTGTTCAAGACTTGATAAAGTCATTAACAGTTAAAAGTTAAAAAAACAAAAAATAACAACCTGTTGGTTCTAATTATATTTTTAAATAATTTGGTCAGTAAACTAGAAATAGGTATGTCAGCACTTTAGTTTATTTTAGACACATATATTTACTTACTTGTCCTAAAAACAGCCATACGTCAATAATTGCTGGTTTTTAGGTTAAGTATATATGCATGGGCGTAGCCAGGTACTGGCAGGGGAAGGGGGCAGCTGCCCTAGCCGTGGACAAAATTTATAACTATTTTGTAGATGTTAAATTTGTACCTGGGTTTAAGGACTTCGCAACGATAAATACATTAAAATATACAGGGTGTTTTACGTTAAAAAAAATCATTTGAAGTAAAATTTTGTATTATTCAGTTATGGACCATGCAACAAGTTTTACCATAAGGACGTTTAAAAATTCCAAAAATAGGAAAATTGACTAGGGTCGATATTATTGCTTAATAAAAGTTGCTCTTTAATATTACGAATTGACAAGCTTACAAGTTAAAGAAGTATGATACCTTAATAACTTGATTTACTTCACAAAGAGAAAAAATCGCGCAAAAAATTTCTTTTGTACGACTAGCCGTAAAATACAATTTTACGCCCCCATTTGAGGGCGTAAAATTGCACTTTTCGCCCTAGTATCAAGTATCAATAATGCCCGCATTTAGAAATTTATAAAACAATATTAAAATTAAATAATGCCCCATTTTTTTTGGTAAAACAACAATATAATAATTAAACATATGTTAAAAGTCTACTGATTACAATTTGAAGCATTAAAAACTGGAAAATGTTCTCCTGGCTACAGAGAATGCTTGTATATTAATTTCAGTCGTACAAAAAATATTGTTTGCACCTTTGGCGTAAAGCACTTTTACGCCCACAGCTGATTGTTACCGTCGCGGGGCTTGGGCAACAACTTTTATCTGCGGGCGTAAAAGTGCTATTTTACGCCCTTGGTACAAAAAAACTATTAAAGCACTATAGTAAAATTTAAAAAAAAATAGATACGCCTCTTCGTGATATTGACGACGTTATATTATGTGTCCATAAATAAGTAATAATGAATATTATTTTCTAAAATTAAAGTTACTTGCTAGCTTCTTTACTAACATAAAATAATACTTATTTGTCACAAATATTAATATTTTTACGCTTTGAAATTAAAAAGAGTAATTATTACAGCCCACACTTTTCATTAGGTAGCGGCATCGGTAGAACTCTTTATGTCTAAAGTTTATGATCAAAAAATGGAAATTAACCTTATATCCATTACTATCCTCGTTATGGGAACTTTGTTGCTACTTGTAAAATATTGTTCTCGATTTCCTGCATTTTTTGCCTCTCCTGTAATTACATTTTGTAAAATATGAAAGGTAGTAATTGAAAAATGCCTAAATATATTGCCCATAGACGTATCACACTTTATTTGCACCCTTGCTATAGCAATAAATGTTAAAATGTACTAATTTATATTTTAAACCATTGACTTTTCTTTAGGGGTAATACAGTTGGACATAAAATTTATATATACAAATTATTTAGTAATATTCTTTTTTTTATTTCCAGAGGGACAACTGGCGTAGATAAAGGGGGAGGGTGTGTGTGTAAGGGGGATAGTTAGCCCCCGCTCCCAGGTAGCTATTTTGCATATATATAGTTAGAGTTACCGTGCGTCCCAGGATAGGTCTTACACAGTGGGTGGGCGCGGTGTGGCGAGCGCCCAACCAAAACTGTCCTTGCCCAACCGTTTGCCCAACCGGCTTATGAACCAAAAAGCAAAGAATTGCGACGGGCCCCAAAAAAACATCCCAAATAATCCAAAGCACGGAATTCTTGAATAAATGATCTGTGGTCGCAATATTAAAACTTAATATTATGTGGCGCTATGTCATTAGAAAGCGAAAATTAAGATTTTGGTCTAAAATTTAAATAAAACTAAAATATCCTATCTAAAATATTTAAATAATTTCGAATTTTCTCCCGTCAGCTAATTAAAAAAAAAAAAACAAAATAAATGACATTTATTAAACAGAATAGGGTACCTATATTACTAAGAGTGGAATTAAAATAAGTAATTTTCGGGTTTTTACCAGAGGCGCATTTACATATTTGCCGCCCGTAGGCTATTTTATTTTCGCCGGCCCTTTCTTCTTCTTTTTTCCTTCAGAAATATTCTTGAAGAGCAAAAAAAACAAAAAGGTCCTCACTTCCATTTCTTTCAATTCTAGGTGCAAAATTGAATTCGAAATCCAACACAATTATTCATAAGACATAATCTGCCGCCCCCTAAAAATGCCGCCATAGGCTTCAGCCTACTCAGCCTTGTGGTAAATGCGCCACTGGTTTTTACAACCTAATAAACAATCAATTTCCCAAAATCCGTTTGTTTCATCACAAAAATGCAACAAATCAAATATTTGGATTTTCCTCTGGTCGATATGTTTGTGTAGCTTAACTTTTAAAAAATGAATCGTACATAGAAAGTTTTGGTTAGGCTTTACCCCCATTAATACCCTCTTTAACTTTGGGTTTCTAACATTTATAAGACAAATCATAAATATAACTTATAACGTGACGGAGTTGTGCAAATTTTCGTGAGTTTTTGGGAAGGCTTAAGCTCTAGTTTCCACCACCAATTCTTTGACGCTAAAATATGACTATCTATTTACACTTACATACAGGGCCGTACACAGAAAGTAATTGAAAGTAATTTGGGAGGATGGGGCAAAAAGGCGACCACCAAAAAAAGGGACTCCAGGTGAGTAAACAAAGCGGCTAAGGCGCCACCTCCAGCAAACAACCCATCTTAAAGAGGTCTTTTTGGGCTCCTGGGGGCAAGCCCCCTGTGTACGGCTCTACTTACATACCTTGGTCTAAATCTCAATCAACCTGGTTTAAGTTTTTTTTCTAATAATTTTGTTATTAATAGGTGTATTGGTAAAAAATTTAATATGCTTATCATTTTATTGTAAAATCTAGAGGGCACCATCTGCGGTATTTTACACAAATTTAATAAAAAATAAGTTTTTAAGCCATTCTGTATTTACCTTTTAGATAAAATTCTAATTCTTTATTCTTTACCAAAAAAGGTTTACGTAAAACAAATTAATTTAAGCAGTCGTTTTTAGATATCTAGATTCCAAAAATTACTTACTGTATGGTCAGGTCTAAACTATACAGGGTGTTTCAGAATAAGATGCTAATCTTTAAAAATGTGAATTCTTAGGTGATTTTTAAGAATAAAAGTTTAAATATGTTAATGGGTTAACTTTTAGGCTACAAGGTGGTAAAGTAAAAAAAACACCTTTTTACCACTCTGTATCTTCAAAAATTAAAAAAATTAGACATTTATGACATAGGTTTATAACAACTGTTTTGCTTAATATCACCTAATGATTCACAGTCTTAAAAATGATGCATCTTCTTCTTAAACACCCTGTATTGCCTAGACTTCCATACAAAAAGTAAATTTTTAAATCCAAATATTCCAAAAACAGCTTCTTTAAGTCAACTTTTACCATGTATACCGTTTTTAGGTAAAATATGTTAAAATAATATTTTTTTTATCTTAAACTAAAAAGAGAGTTGCACAAAACAGGTCCTTTGTTTTAAATGCCTGCAGAAAATCGCAAGTGGCGCCTTTTAAACTTTACAATAATAGTAAAAGAAGATTGTAATTTTACACTCTCAAACTTCTCTAGCCGAATATTGTGGCAATAAACCTATTATTAACCAAATTATTTATAAGAAACTAAAACCATATTAAGCTTTCGACACCCTGTATCTTCAAAATTATCCACTCTTTTAGACAAAGTTAAGTTGGGTGAGTTTTAAAAAATGCGGAAAAATGCTAAATTTTTAAAGCTAAAATATGACGACCTATATTTTAGCTTCAGAAATTTGTAGTAGCATTTTTCCGCACTTTTTACAGAGGCTAAGAGCTCTTTCCCTCCACCCCAGGTCCCTGAATTGCGACCCTGATTGCACTTGCAAATACTACTGCCAACCCTGCAAATCTTTCCGCCGGGTATCGCCCAACCTAAAAAAAAGCTGGCGCCGCCATTGGTCTTACAAGAGGAAGAATGGACAAAAATTTAAGAAATTTTTAAAAACCTTTTGGGAAAACTGGTCGCACTATCCAATACTAAGAAATACAAAATTTTACTCCGATTTGTAATATTATATTACCTTTATTTTTAAAAATATGCTAAAATTGAATAAATGTTGTAAGGAATTAAATTTTTTGTCAAAATTCAAAATTAAAGAATTATAGTTAAAAAATGTTTTTGTCAATTTTTTATGTTATGGAATATGTAACAGTTTTTAAAATACTTGGCTTAAGGCATCGAACTTAAAAAATATTTAAATTATAATATTATCTTTTAAATTTTGATTCCTCTTGCAATTTATTTAAGTTGTGATGCGTAATGTAAAAACTAATAGTTACATTTTTTTAATCTCATGCTTTAACTTCAAATTTTGACATAAAATTTAATTCTCTACAACATTTTTTCATACAATTTTGTTGTTTTAAAAAAATAAAAGTAGTAAGTTTTGAAGCATTTTTTATATTTTTAGTTATAACTTGCCCTGTATAATACCAATTGAAGTAAAATTTTGTGGTAATTAATTTTGGACCATGCTAGTAGTTTTCCCAAAATTTCGTTTTAAAATTGAAAATTTTTTGGTCTATTTGTCCTCTGGTAGCACCGACCCTGGAACACACTGTATAATACTTAGGGAATTAATTCAAAAATTTAAAAAAACCAATCTGTAAAACTAGACCCAGAGTTAAACCTTATTGCATATACCGTATAGTCTCCGAGATTGCGTGCTAAGTAGTGCTTACTGTAGACGAGATCTTACGGTATATTTTGTATTTCTAAAGGCTATTTTTACACCTTTTTAAAACCACCCATGGACAAACCTATATTTATCCTATTTATTTTAGTTATAAACATCAGTGCTTAAAATTACCTTTTAAAGCAGGGTATTGTTATTATCTATACTAATATATAAAGAGGTAAAGTTTGTAACTTTGTGAGTTTGTGGGTTTGTAGCCGCTAATCTTCGGAAGTACTGAACCTATCATAAAAATTCTTTCACAATTAGAAAGCTACACTATTCAGGAGTGTTATAGGCTATATTTTAATATGATTAAACAAAAGTTCAGACATTAACGCCCAACGAAGTGGGCACGGGTCGGCTATCTTGGATAAACTATAACTAAAATTCGATATTGACGTTACTATTCTTAATGGATTTAAATGTGGTTTTTTAATTGATAAAGTGATTTAAGAGGAAGGCTTATATGTATAATATTATCCAAAAAAACATATACAGAGTGTTTAAAAAAATAGTTAACTTTTAAAATTTGATATTGACGTTACTATTCCCAACGGATTTTGATGCGTTTTTTTAATAGATATAGTGATCCAAGAGGAAAATTTATTTGTATAATAATGTAAAAAAATATATACAGAGTGTTTAAAAACATAGTTTACATTTAAAATTCGATATTAACGTTACTATTCTCAACGGATTTAAAAGCGTTTTTTTCTTAATAGATAAAGTGATTTAGAAGAAAGGTTTATATGTATAATAATAAAAAAAACATATACAAAATGTATAAAAAAATAGTTTACATTTAAAATTTGATATAACTTAACGAATTTTGATGCGGTTTTTTTTTAATAGATAAAGTTATTAAAAAGAAAGGTTTATATGTATAATAATTAAAAAAAACAGATACAGAGTGTTTAAATAATAGTTTACATTTAAAATTTAATATTGACGTTACTATTGCAATTAAAAAAAAGTGTCTTTAGGAATTGTTCACAGGTTTCTATGGTTTATAAAAAATATAGAATTGCCACACAGGGTGGGTCAAAAAGACTTTACATAAAAAAACCCTTACAACTAAAATGCATTTTATCTATGTAATTAAAGCATTTAGAGGTTTACAAAATTGCTTAAATATAAAGATTGGCAAAATAATTATTAGTATTAAAAAAATATATATACAGGGAGTATCAACTTTTTAAATTAAGTTTCTTATCATTATTCAACGGATTTTAATGCGGTTTTTTTAATACATAGAGTAATTCAAGAGGAAGGTTTATATGTATATAATAATAATCGGAATCTTCACGGTATAGGAAAGGGGAATTGTTTGACTGCAAATTCAACGCGTGAGAAGCTGCGGGCAAAAGCTAACAATTATAAAATTATATTGACAAATTCTAGAAAAAATATGTTTTTCTACCTTTAAGTAGATGTATTTGTTAATAAGGAATTAACCGAATAATTAAATACTAAATTAAGGGTCTCCTTTTAAACTTTTGTAAAAATGTACAGTGCTTGTCTAAACTCAGGACCCCCTTCCTAACTTTTGAATTGTTGGGTAATTTTTAATTAAAATTTGAGAACTTTAATAACTCAACATAAACCAAATTTTAGACAAGAAATGACTGATATAAATGTCAAAATGATAGCTGGCCGCCATTTTAGAAAGAAAAATTAAATGGAAAAGGGGATCTTCTGGCACATCATTTTAAAGCTCCTCTGAGTAATTTATAACCCCAGAATATAAAGTAAATACCTTAACCCCCAAAATATGGCGGTACTTTAAAAATTATTATAGTCTTGATTTAAATGGCCATATCTTCAAAACTAATTAAGTTAGGTATACCTAATTTGAAATTTTCTTAAAGGTCTTTTGGATATCTTTTTAATGGTCATCCAATATATAGGGTGCATTATTAAAAAAATCTATACTTTTTGTCCTACCCTGTATAGTATCACCAATATAACCATTAAATAAATCCTTTAACAAAATACCACATTATGCGTATCTAACTTTATTAGATTCGGAAATACGGCTATCTTAATGAGGTATTCAAGTAATTTTCAAAGTACCGCCATTTTGTAGTAGGTAAAAATATTGAATTTTTATTCTGAGGTTATAAAGTATTTATCAAAAGCTTTAAAATGATGTGCTACAAGACCCCCATTCTATTTAATATTTCTTTTTAAAATGGCGCCAAGCTGTGAGTTTATTATTTATATCTGTCATTTCCTGTCTAAAATTTGGTTTATGTTCTCACTAAAGTCCTCAAATTTTTATAAAAAATACAAAACAATTGAGAAGTTAGGAGGGGGTTCTAAGAAAAAGCCAGTGGCCTCATATAAATAAAGACGACAATCAAATATTTCTTTCCAATCGCGTCGTTTAAATAGTGGGCGAGCAACAAAAGGGGAGTAACTTGAAAGTGAGACTCATGAGCGTGAACTAAATGTATAAAAAATATTATAATTTTTTAATTATTTTTTAGATGCTTTTTTAAACAAAATTGTTATATTAAAAAATATTTATGTTTCCTTTTGGGTGCATGCACACCTGCAAACCTGCAAGAAATATTCGTGGTTTTTACACCACCTTGTTACTTTTCAAACATTTAAACCGAACCAAAAATTTAAAATAAACATAAAGCTTTGTGTCACTGGCGAATCAGGGCAAAATGTTTAGTAAAGCAAAGAATAAATTATGCTCCCTTTTCATTTTTTGGGAAAAAAACTGAAAAGCCAAAAAAATAAACAAAACTATCCCAAGTTTAAAGAGAAGAGGAAAAAAGGTCCTTGCCTGTTAGATCACCTCTTTTTCCCGTCACTTGTCTCCCATTCGCAGGTTAACCCACTACCCCACAATTTACAAACACCATGCTTTCATTTTCTTGTAACCCTAATTTTGGGCACCCTCAAACCTGGAGCTAAAGCGGTCGCTTCACGGCTGTAAGCTTGATCCGTCACTGCTTTGTATACCTTTAATTTATAATTTTTATTTACTACAACATAAATTGTAAATAAATACGATTATTTTAAGGTTTTAAAGTATGCAAAATATTTTAAACGTTTTAATAATTAACCAAAAGGGACTTTTCCACATTTTATATTAGAAATTTTTTTATAATAATTTAAAATCTTTTTTATTAATTAGCATTGTTAAACTGTATTAAAATAATAAAAGTCACAATTTTGTAAAATTTTAATATAAAAATATCATATTATTTAAATAAAACAAGACATGTGCACTGTTCACGCACAATATAAAAATCACTTTTTTAATTTAAAACAGACAACTCTAATTTATTTTTATTTATTTATTTAATTTACAGGGTGTTTCCTAATTGCGAAAAAATTCTATTTGGGAATAGCATTGTTTTTAAGATACAGGGTGTTAACAGAAATCCAATCATTTTTGAAGGCTATAGATGTAATGTGATTATGCCAGATAAGGTTATTCTTAAATGGGACGCTCAGAAGATTGAATATATCTTTTAATGACTTTTTCGCGACAAGGAACATGATTATCTTGAGACATTTGCCTTGAGAACCCCAACTGTAGTTAAGGGTACTATCGTCAGCAAAACTATGACTGAAATTAGTTGTAAAAAAGAGGAGGTCGTTCACGTGCATAAACAAAGTTGGTGCCAGTACTGAACCCTGAGGCACTCCAGCATAGACCTAATAAAAGATTAAAGAGTGACTGTCCACAATAACTGATATACGTATATCAGAAAGAAAACTACAAAGACAAAGTTAAGTTAAGTTAAAATAGTAATATATGTAACAAGTGAATAAAGTGAAACTTTTTTGCAAATGCAAAAGTTTGACAGCACGAGCCGTTAGGCGAGTGCAGTTATTCCATGAGTAAAAAAAGACACTTTATGCGTGTGTAACATACTATATTTTCTCCACGACCGTATAAAAATTTCCCAAAATACCATTAATTACATGTTTTATTTATCTTAACTTATTAATTTTAATTTTTGCAACACAGCCATTATATTGCAACAAAAAAATCATACCTCCTTATTTTTAAGAGACACTTATCCTCTTTATAACTATGCATTTATTACTAAATTTTAGAAAATTGTATGTACTGACTTTTTGTAGAAATAATACTTAAACAGTAATAATTCCTTTTCCATTCCTTAGTTAGCTAAATTCATTATTACTAATGATTTTCAATAATTTCTATTATATTTCTTTGCCAACTGTCAAATTTAAAAACTTGTAATACATTAACTAAAAGAAATAATGACGAAATCAAAGGTAACTTGACCGTTTGGTTCAATTGATGTCGCGTTTACTATTACATTGTATAAATTAATAGTTCATTGTAGTAGGCATTGAAACAAAACACTAATTCAAAGTATAAAAAAGCTTCGACTGTGGCTAATTAAAATAACCAACGTTTAATGTTGTAAACTTACGAAATCTTTTTTCGGTGTACTCTGATTTGCCAAATAAGTATTTATCTAACTGCAGTAAATAAATTAATTTAAAAATTATTTGTTATTAAAAGACGTTAAAGCTACAATCAAAATATATTATTGCTGTAGTTTGTCCTAATTTAAATATAATATGAATCGATATTGGGTATTTATTATTACTGTAAAATTAAAATTTCACCTTAGAATAAATACTATTAGTTTTTGGATTTCGGCGCTATAGGTATAAAAGAACGTAACAGTATATTTAACTGTTAGTAATTTGTACCAAATCTAAATTAAGTTTTATAAAATTGGTATTTAAAGGATGTTTTAAAATTTTGGTCACTTTTAAATTGGAAATTTTACACTGTAATAAGTTAATTTGGGTCTTGATTTTTTGTAAATAGTTTTATCTAAATATATTGACACCAAGTTAACAACTTTGTTTTAAAAATATGAAGTCACATGTATAAATTTATGTATAAAATAAATTTAAAGGCCAAAAAAGTACAGCAAATATACAAGGTTCTTAAAAATGGCCTATTAAATGATTTCGAAAATTACCAATCAAACCTTTTAACTTTAAAATATTTAGGTGTCCGTTTAACTAGTTAAAGATTTTGAAAACTAAAGGTACGTTTACATCTGACATTTATTGCATGATATTTATGTCAGATAGAAATTCTGGCTAATGTTAACAATCAAAAATGAATGTCTAATATAAATTTTTGACCGTTTTACACTATCCAGAATTTCTATCTGACATAAATATTATGCAATAAATGTCAGATGTAAACGTACCTTAATTAACAATATTATATTTTTTTAAACATTTAAAGCTAAATTTAAGTGATATTGATCTTTTTCTGACAAACATTTTACATTTCTGGCCCTTTCGGATATAGCGTAACAAAGATTTTAAAATTAAATTATCTTAGAGCCAAGACACTGACCCTACAAAAAAATCTGCTAAAAGCTATAGGCTTTAAGAAACACTTTAAAAAAGTTTGTATTTTGGAATATATAAAAGAAGTTGATTTGTTAGTTAACCCTCTTGGAGAAATTTTAAGTTTCAAAAATAAAAACTCTATCTGTATTTTTTCGTGAATTTGATTAAACTTTATAATCAAATTATCACAAAATTTGCAAAATATCCCCTTTTTTGTAAATAAATGTCTCTAAATATCTTGCATAAAAAATGTAAAGTAAAAACATTTTAACTAGTTTTGTAAAAAATAGAGATAATTCTGCAAAATTATTAATTTGGTAATAAAATTTGATAAAATTTACAAAAAAAAACATAGTATTCGCTTTTTAAACTTAATTTTTCTTTTGGATGGGCTAACCTGAAAAAAAAACTTTTTGCCAATTTTAAAATAAAAGTTTTATGTACCAAAGTGTTTCTCTTGAGGCAAGTAGAATCTGGTCTATATTTTCTATGGGTCTCATGTCTCACATTTTAGTCTACATATTCCTATATACATTCACTTCTGAATTTTGAACGATTGGTTTAACCTTACTTGTCAACTACTTACTAGAGAAGTAAAGTTTTACCAATTGTTTGAATGTCAATTTAACAAATTAGAAGTGAATGTAAATGTAACATTAGATCTTGAAAAAAAATTCAGTAACGCTCTTGACCCGAGGTAGAGTCCGCCCGTTTACTAAAGAAGCCACCGACGCGATGCTGACGTCATTATTATCTGTACGAAATCTTCTGTATCTCTTTTAAACGCGGCTTGGTGGCCTTCGTATCACTACTATGGGGATAGCGAAGTAGGCATTTAAAAGTTTTAATTTTAAAACATGGATAACATTTTGAATGCAGGTTAAGGGGGTAAAAGAAGATTTCGCGCAGATAATGATGACGTCGGTGGCTTCTTTACTAAACGGGCGAACTCTACATATCATCCTGCTTATTTTAAATAAAACTCCGTATACCGGGTTCCCACAAAGAGTAATTTTCTGTGTAGACGATAAGCTTTTACGACTTCCGGTTTCACCGGTAATATTTCGAACTTTTGATTTTAAAAAGGGACACCCTGTCTATTTTTTATTTTTTGGATTCTAGAGATTAAAGAATATTTTTTAAACAAATTTTATTTTTAAATTAAATTTTAATTTTTCATCTGGAGTGACATGATGATTCTAAAATCACCCATTTTTTTAGTTTTTTTCCCTTGCTCAAAAACTAAAATAGGACTTACGCAATGATGTAAAACACTAGGACCCCTAACTTTATTTTTATTTAAAAAAATATGTACCGGGTGTTGCTCCGTCGAGCGGGACATAGGGAATCCCATGTAAATTTTGAAGTAGTCAAATATTGGCTCCCCTAATTGTTTTAGAAAAAATGCTATTAGGATTTATTGAAGAGAACAGTAAGTTCCACCCAAAATGAAAATTTGAGCATTTTTCAACCAACTAGTAAAGAGTTAATTGCTTAATACTTCTGCACGTAGTATCTTATTATGCACCATGTACTCTAGAAATCAACAATAAAAACACCATATCGATTTATCAGTGACAATTTAGATCATTAATTTATAATGTCATTTCCAAAACTGAACAATTTTATACCGGAATTTCAAAAAGAATTCTCGCATTTTATTTTAGTTTACAGCTAATTCCAACACATGCACTCACAGTTACGCAAGACAATAAAACAAATTTTTCACATTTAGAAATCAATTTATGACGAAAATATCAGGATTTAATCAAATGCTCAAATATTCCTCCATTAACTGCCAGACAATAACCCAAACGATTATAAAACTCATTTCTTACGTTGGTACATCGATATTCTGGCACATTCAGCGGAAATAGCATTCCTTAGCTGGACCAAATTTTCATATTTTTTATTGGTTGCTTAGTTTTTAAATGTCCCCATAGAAAATCGTTTGGCGAAAGATCACGTCCATTTTCATCACATTTGAAATTATTGATTACTGTGCCTGTAGTTTCAAATTTTTTATTGTCTGTTCTATTGTCGATTTACTTGGTATTGGCCTATTGGGAAAATAGGCTGCAAACATGTCCGCTACTCTTCGATAACTATTTCCCTGGTAAAACCATTTTTAATAGTGATTTTTTCTTAATTTAAGTAGTTCATTATTTAAGAATGATGTGACATTAGCCTAGTTTACACCGCGAGGACCAATTAGATCCGTGGACCAAACCTAGGACTTATTTTTGTTAGTTCACTAGTGTTTACACCAACGTAGTTTATGGATCAATTTAATTCACGTTTAATCCTAGTACCAAAATGACAGCTGAGCATATGACCAGAACCTAACCTCGTTTTCTTATCTTTTAAAACTGTATCGCTTTTAAATTCCATATGAAAAAAGAATACGCAAACAGTTTTGGTTAAATATCAACAAAATTTTAAAAAATATAAACAAACAACAAAATTATTAGGTTAAGACCGAAATTCAACGTCTTTTGGTCCACTAAAAAAACTCCGACGTGTTTACACCAAGGAAAATCATATTTGGTCACCCCCATTTCAGAAGGACTGAATTGGAGTAGCAAATTTTAATACTCAAGTGTTTACACCGTGAATAAAGTACGCTTGACGTCATTTAGATTTCGAACTAAAAATTTGGTTCTCCCGGTGTAAACTAGGCTATTGATCTGACAACTTGAGAGTAAGAGGCGTAGGTAAAAGGTTAAATAATTTTTCTAGTATTTTATTATAAACTTCTAATAATACAAGGCGGGTAAGAAGATAGGAGATTCGTAACTTATTTTAGGATTTATCTCTTAGCTGGCAGACTGAGAAGAGCTGAAATTTGTACTCTGGGTACAACTTTTTGTGCTCTTTAAAAAATCCTAATTATATTTTCTTCTAAAATAATTAAGGGAGCCAATATTGGACCACTTCAAAATTTACATGGGATTCCCTATGTCCCGCTCGACGAAGCAACACCCGGTATTCATTATGTAGGTAAATAATCATTTTGATACGCGTGCATCGCAAGTCATCGTAGTTGCCATGAAAACAGCTACTAATAAACAGAATAATAAGTTGTGAAGACAATGTTTTGAAACAAAACATACTATATAAAAATAAAACTACAATCGTTGTTCTACATTTTTTTACTATAAATTGTTTACATAAATTTGTCCGTGAAGGTGTATTTCGATATTTTTGGTTCATTTTTGTATGTTTTTTTGTGTAAAGGGGACTGAAATGAGTTGCCTTGGGTGCATTTAGAATCGACGCCCGGTAATTGCATGCGCACACGAGGACATGCACAATAAGCTAGATCTTATCAAAACTAAACATAAGGAACAAATTCGTTTGCCAAGGTCAAGATTGGGGTAAAGTTTACCCAATTTTGTTGAATCTGAATGCGCCCCTGTTAAGTGATGAAACAACGGTGAAAAATATAAAGTTGTGCCAAAAGATATTAAATTACAATAAAGATTTTTTTTCTAAAATGTATTGCATGTTTTAGAGCGGTAATTAAAAAATTTTAAAATATGACATTAGAATTATTGTCATATCATAAAGAAATAAAATTACCCAAAGAAATGGTCATCCACACAAATATGACTTTTTGATCTATGTAGATTTTTGCGTGACACGGCATTATTAGAAATCATCCCGTTGTAATAAATACGAAAAAATCTTTTGACCGTTGGTAATTTCGTGGACATTTAAACAAGTTGCGCTTCATTTGTTGTTGAATGACCTAACCGTTAGCGGGGGTTCATCCCATGGCTGCCGCCCACAAGGATCGCATGCAACGAGCTGTTATTAGATGCGTCCGAACAGCGTCGGCGGCAAAAAATGCGAGGAAAGACCAATTTGATTAGAAGAGTTCGTGCCTAAACACATGAGAACAATGGAAGCGGTAAGAGCCGGAAGAACCATAGTAGATCTAGCTGTCAGTAAAGGTTTGGCGCCGGCCAGGTTCGGATTTGTTTTAAGAACTTTTGAGGAAGCAATCACAAAGTAATAAAATTTACTGCCCAATAAATGCAATGACTGGCATGATTCACAATGCATATGTCGCAGGCAAATGGATATTTTAGGCAAATGGCTTCTGTCTGGGGTTGGCAGATTTGCAAAATTGTCACATTGGAGCGGTCGTGGTTTGTTTTGGTTAGATAAATCATTTTTTTAAATTTGCTTTATTGGAAAATTAAAAAAAAAAAAAGAAGATTTAACTAACCAGAACTAAACTTGACCCCCAATGGGACAGTTTTGCATGACTGTTGCTGACTGAAAATAGTGAAATAGTAGTAACAAATTTTAATTTTCTAAACTTGTGTTTTTCTTTTGTGACTTAATTTTCGTACTTTTGTTTTCAGTTACCAGAACAAATAGAGTGTCTTAGTATGCATGTTTTAAGAGGACAAATGGACCAAAAATTTTTAAAACTTTAAAGCCATTATGAGAAAACTGGTCGGGTGGTCCAAAACTAAAAGATACCAAATGTTTTTTCGATTGGTACAAGGTGAATTATAACTAAAAATATGGATAATGACCAAGACTAAAGTACTTTTATTTTTAAAAATAGAACAATAAAAAGTAAGGTTGTTTCGGAAGTGGGAACAACTTCGATTTTGACCAAATTTTAAAAATGTTTGGCCATTTGTCCTCTTAAAATACGCATCCTGAGACATACTATCTGTTCTGATAATTGAAAACAAAACTACGAAAAATAGGTCACAATGGAAAAACACGAAGTTTAGAAATAGTTATTTATTAGATAAGTGAGTTATATTACATATAAGTCACGCAAGAAAAGTTTAACTCTCGAGCCCGAAGGGCGAGAGAGGTAATTCTCTTAAGTGACTTATATGTAATAACTCACGTGTCTAATACAAAATTTTATCCAACACTTTCGTATAAATCGTTTTTAATATCGAAAATAATTTGAAAACGTCATCCATTATTTGTTACTTGTCATTGTCAACACCAGCAACAAAATTTTGTATTGTCTATAATTCACTAGTGAGCTAAAGGGTACTTTAGCTCACTAGTGACTTATAGTACACTTTATATCCTCAAAATCTGATCAATTATGTAGATATTATATGTAAGTGTTGGATAAATAACTATTATTACTACTAGTTTACTATTTTTCGGCGGTTTTCAATGGTTTTTATAAAAAAAAAACAGTCACGGAGAAAATAAGTAAAAATCGCCGGAAATTAGAAATTCATTTGAATTTTCGGTGTTCTTCTGATAATTGATCAAAATCGCCGGCGGCCGTTTAGCCAGTGCCTTTAGGAAAACTTTTTGTCAAAAATAATTAAATTTAATGTAGGTACCATCGCGGGCTGAAAAAAAACTGGGTTATTAAAATTCAGATATGGAAGTATCACCTAGTATATAGGAAATCGAATTTCTTGATTTAGTATTTTTTGACGTGGCTGTCATAAAATGCGTCTAATCGGCCACCGGCTTTTCCGTCCGACACTAAAAGTCACGTGATGCATAAAACGTCCTTGAAACATAAATAACAAAAGATTTCGTATAAAATTTAAAAGTGGGTCCAGTGTTTTAACCAAACTTAACCAATATAGAATTGTCATCCAAAGGCTTTAGTAAAAACCACCGAAACCGGCAATTTGATTGGTTTGATGCGCCACAGGCGGTCATGCAAAACTGTGACATTGACCCCCCAATAGTCGATTTCCTAAAGAAGATGATTTTGATTCTTATATTTTACGATCATTTCTTTTTATGCTACCTATTTACCCTAAAATCTAGTCACCTTTAATAATAATATTTTATTATAAGACGGTTCTGGATTTAAGAAGCGAAAGATCACGCTCTTTATAAATCTATGAATCTACTCATTATGACATCTCTGGTAATATGAGTGGAAAATTACTAAAGAACTCTTTAGTAATTTGTAATTGCCATAAAGCTTAAATTGAAAACGTTTCTTACAATTTAATAATTAATATTGTATTTTTTAAATGTCTTTTATAGCTATAGTAAATGTAAAGAAGATACAAGATATTAGAAACAAAAATCAGCTGAAAAAATCATGACGTATCCCTATTCGTATCAGAGTTGGGTGGTATTCGAATACTCAGTATTCTGAATAGTATTCAGAATACATTTTGCCGGTATTCGAATACCATTCGAATAGATTTATGTGTTTGGTATTCGGTAGAATACTTTTTGGTTAGTAATCGGGATTCTGTATTCCAATACCTGTGAAGTATTCGACGAATAATTTTTTGAGTATTCGAATACCGGTGTTCCGAGTATTCCAATACCGAAATGTGTAAGCAGTATTCGAATACCAAAATTGTCATAAGTAGAATGCCCAAAGGAAACAAAAAGTAGGGAAAATAGGGAAAAATTAAGTAAAGACCGTTTTTTTACTCTTCAAATTTAAAATCGGTTGGTCTGGTATTCGAATCTTTTTTTTCCAGTATTCGAATACTGATTCCAGGCGATTTCGTGAATATCGAGTATTCGAATAGGTTTTTCTTCCAAGTATTCAAATATTCGGTATTCGAATACTTTCTTTTTCCGGTATTCGTATTCGTATTCGAATACCGATTTTCAGTATTCGACCCAACTCTGATCCGTATCGTAATGCGCGTAAATGCTATCAATACAGCACACGTTTCCTTTTCGTGATCGGTAACGTATCCCGACTTTGGTTAACATTTTTTGCCGGCCATATACATTAAATTTACTGGCCTTGCCAACACTCTTTAATGGCAAGGCATTGGCAAAGGATGATGGCATCCATCATTAATAAGTTATGCCAAAAATATGCGATAAGGATGATGGCATCCATCATTAATCAGTTATTGGCAAAAAGATAACAAAAAGTCACGAAAGTGGGCAATTGGCCGTTATTGGGCCACGTGTTGCAGATACTGTGATGGCATCCATCATTAATAAGTTATGATAAAAAAATGCGTTTAAGATAATGGCATTTTTCATTAAATAGGTATTGCAAGTTTTATAAATTGAATGTCCCAAAAGTTAAAATCGAAAAAAATTAGAAAAAAGAGCAGAAAAACTATATCATTAAAAAAATTACAGAATATAAATTTTTATACAGTTACAATAAACCATAAAAAAATAAAGGTATGTAATAAAATTAAAAAAGATAGTAAATCAAAAGAAAACACTTTAAAATAGTAAGTATTCAAGGGACACTTACACTTAATTTTCAGATTCAAAACATAGGGGGAAATATTTTAAAGAAGTTAAATGTAAAAAAAAACATTAAATATTATAAAAAAGGTAATTTTCTAGAAAATGGGAGCAACTCCGATTTTGACGAAATTTGGTATACGGGGTTTTTGGGGCGCTGATCACGAATCTGAAAGAATTATTTGGCGGAAACGTTTCGTTCTCGAGATATCCATCATCAAAGTTGATATTTAAACTAACCTTATTTTCACTATATTCCCCCTTCTTTTTGCACACAATTCTTGATTTAAAGCTAAAGAGTCACACAATATTTGATTTTCACCTTTTAAAACTTCGTTTTTCTACGTTTTTTACATTATTTTTGAATTAAATTGCGTGGCTTTTCTTTGATAATCCGGCAATCATACATACACATAGGGCTTCATGGCAAACTGGGATTAAAATGATTCAAAGTATAGCTATGCAGTTTAATGCAAAAATACTGTAAAAAACGTAGAAAAACGGGGTTTTAAAAGGTGAAAATCAAATATTGTGTGACAGTTTAGCTTTAAATCAAGAATTGTGTGCAAAAAGAAGGGGGAATATAGTGAAAATAAGCTTAGTTCAAATTTGAACTTTGATGATGGATATCTTGAGAACGAAACGTTTCCTCCAAATAATTCTTTCAGATTCGTGATCAGCGCCCCAAAACCCCCGTATACCAAATTTCGTCAAAATCGGAGTTGCTCCCATTTTCTAGAAAATTACCTAAAAAAATTATTAACACGTCTTTAAAACTTTTATTAAGGCAACTCCCTAAGTTTATATTATTTTTTAAGTATCTACAAACTTAAAAGGGTTTAAACAAATGTCTATAGCTCCTAACAGTTTACTTGATTAACTTGCCTTCTCGACTAGCCATCACTAAATAATCACACAACACACACTAATTAGGTAATGAATACACTCAATTATATCTTAAAAAACTTTTTTCTTTAAAAAGAAAGGAAAAAGCTAGAAAACTATGTAGAAAACTATTGCACATAACAAACAAAAGTAATTTTTCTTCATCTGTCAAAATCGTCAAATCTTGTATTTCGGCTAAGCGGGAAATTTGAATTTGTCACCTTCGGTCGAAATTAACCTAGCTAATTTTACCATCATTTTATTTTTATTCTCTCAAAAATACATAATAAACATTTTGTTTGACCTTTTTATTTGCATGATTTGTAACAATAAAATGTTATGAAAAGGCCATTTCGTTTAAAGTATGTAAAAAACATAAAATAATGTTGTTTAGCTGCAATTATAAATAAAGCAGATCAAAAAAATTGCTCTAATGTGAGTTAAATACCAATTGTTATAATATGGTTTAAAAAGTATGAATATGCTGAAGGCTTTTCTTCAAAAATCCAATATTTATTTGCCTGCAACAAAAAGGCATGCTTTATACTAATCAGGATTGGTATGCCGCCATTTTTGTATGCTTGCCGGCAATTTGCCCGCATGTAAAATCTATTGGCAATTAAGTGTTTATTTAGGGTTGACTTTTTAATGCGTATAAGATGTTGGCATAATATTGCCACCAATTGCCAATGCTTTACCATCAATGCCAATGTGAAAAATGTATATTGCCGGCAAATAGTGTTTGCTGGGAAACCGGTTGGAAAAAACTGTTTGGCGTCTGTTTGACACCTGTTAAACTAGGAAAGTAGTTTAGTGTTGTAGCTGTCCACACGCACGAAAATACTTAATTACCCGCTACTCGACTAAATTACTAGCCGTGTCTGAACAAGGCATAAGTATGCTTTTAAGCCGTGCTTTAAACCTTTTTTGATCGACATATTGTCTCTCACTTTGCGTATACGGATAGGAAAAGCTTGTCTAAGGGTATAAGTATGCATATTTAAAACATTCTTATATGAAGTCTTAATTCCAAAATATTCGAGTCAATGAACCAAAAATGTTAGAAATTTTTTAGGACATTCGCTACCAAAAATTATGTGTAAAATTTGTACCTAATTTGTACCTTAAGCGGCGTCCAGACTTGCAACAATTCGTCGCGCCGATCCACGACGGATACCACGCCCCATAGCGCGGACGTGGACGGAATTCACGTCGTTTTAAGGGCTTCGCGGATGATTTGCTGGTGATTCAGAGCTTGTTGGTTTTTTCGTGTCAAAGTAGGGCGCAAGCAGGTTGGTTAGTTTGGATGGACGTTTGGCAAATTGTTGCAAGTCTGGACGCGTCATTATACAAACTGGAAGTTGCAGTGCTGCAGCCAAAAATCTAAGAAACACTTTTTTTGAGACGTACTTTAAAAAATGTATTAACTTTGTACATAAGACTTGGAACTGGCCCAAGTCGGGTACTTAGGGGTTTTTGAGGTTGCTGATCAATCTGATCATGAGTATGATGTTTAAATTGAACCCCAAACACCTGGAGCCTCAGGAATGCCGACGAACGTCATCTTCGTGGGACTCTCGACAAGCCAATTATCATTATGGGGGAGTTTTGTGTAGTACTGAATCCGAATTTTATGTAAAAAAGACCTCCCGAATACCTGGCGAACCTGACCCTAGCTCGGAACTTCATCTCCGTGGCTTTTTGTGACAGAATTTGTTTCTTTGAAATCTTTAACTTTTAAACTGGCCTTAATTAGGTTAAATCTCCTTATTTTGGCTTCAGGAATTTGTGACCATTACATTTAGAAACACCCTGTATATCTTAAGGCAATTAACAACTTTGTTATCATTATGGCAGTGAAAATAACAATTCTATGTAATAAATAGAACGTTTCTCCTCCTACTAGAACAAGCTAAATGTACATGCCGAAAGTTTACTGGAAGATAGAGTCTGTGAAAGAAAACATGTTGATAATTACTTCCTTAAACGGACCCTTGTGTAATTAAGTTTCATTTATTTTAAAATGCTTGCTATGATACAAAAAGTTAAATCTTTTAAATAAAATACACGGGGTGTCCAACTCTATTTATACACGACATAACACGCCCCTATACAACAAACCAAAAATATCTTCAAATAAAAATCTTTGTTTAAAAACACTTCTTTATTGACAGTAGGTGTCCTAAACAAACATTTTTTATATTTTGTAGGGTAAAAAGTAAAAAAGTAGTAAATTTATAACTGGACTCCCGGTATATAGTCTTTATACTTACTATACGTATATGTATAAAAGAACCGTAAATAATTTTTATAATTAACTAGTGGTATTAATAATTTTTTGGACGACCGGGCGTAAAATTGCACTTTTACGCCCTAGAGCAAAAAAGTATCAAAAACGCCCGCATTTATAAGTTTATAAAGCAATAATAAAATTAAATAATGGTCTATTTCATTTGGGAAAACAACAATTTATTAAATTAAACATATGTTAAAAGTATACTGATTACAATCTAAAACATTAAAAGCTGGAAATTTTCTCCCAACTACAGAGAATACTTGTATATTAATTTAAGTCTTACAAAAATATTGTTTGCACCTCTGGCGTAGAACACTTTGACGCCCACAGCTGATTGTTGCCCTCGCGGAGCTCGGGCAACAACTTTTAGCTGCGGGCGTAAAAGTGCTATTTTACGCCCTTGCCCTTGGTACAAAAATAACTATTGTATCATTAGGATTATGAATGTTAAAAGCATTTATAATTAGCTCTATAACAACTTTTTTTTGCGCTATTGCCAAAACCCAAGATTTAAAACAGTAATCGTAGATAACTCTTGTAGAGTAAACTGACTAAAAATAATTTGATTTTGAAAGTGCAAATATTTGCCAATTCTTACCATAATAGTCCTTCTCTACATTAAATTTGCTACAAAGTAACAAAAAATTGCAGTATACTTTTTTGTTTTTGTTTTCCTATCTTAGCAGATTTTCCAAAACAACAAAGTAAATAAAAATTTGCACCTTTTTTTAATTAGAATAACAAATTGATAGACAAGAAACTATTAGATCCTGAAGATGTAATTAATAAAAAATTTAGAAGTCTTTGTAGCCTTCATCATATAAAACCGAAAAAGACTATATTTCTTTTGTAAAAATTCTTGCAATTTAGGCAAAATTTCAACTTATAAAACTGTTAATAATACTACCTGCATTTTTCTATACTTTAATACAATAAATTTTAATGATGCATGGACATACAAATATTTTATTTTTGGATATAATTTGGTCATTAAGTATAATTTTAAAAAACGAAAATTAAATTTTTGTGCACAGATAGCTGCTTTGTGCGCTTTGACGATTTTAACCAAGGTTAGTTTATATTTATAAGGTTGCGACATATCCTCAACTTTTAGGCGGTTCGAGGTCGGGGACGCAAGGAAGGGTACTCCACGGAGAAAAGTTGGCAAGACTGGGTAAAATCAAAGCTGATGATCAATCCAGTGGCGTCTAGAATTTGCGCATTTGATTTTGCATTGTTTTGGAAGTGCTATTTGTTGAAAGATGTAATTCCAAATGTTTTTATTTAAAGTAAAAGAATTTACAACTCATTAATAATTAAAAACTGTTGTGTAAATGGTTGTTTTACTAACACAATAAACTGTATATCTCCGGCACTGAACACCATGGCCGAAAAATGGGAGATGTGACGTCATAACACGTCAAAGCAATATGGCCGAATGTCGCGACCCTATATAGACCGATATTCAGTTACCATGCCATGCAAAATATGGAAAGCATTTGGCAACGTCAGAAGGGTCTGATTCTATTTATGAATGGATAAAAGAAAGTGGATTCATAAAGTGTGTATTAGTCTCGGGTTTAATTAAGGGATTAAAAAAAAGATTTAACTGGTTGTTTGAGTACACGAAGACAGAGAGGAAGGAATTTGATCTATAGGAGTTTTTTCTGGCGCTTTAGGTCGAACGGTCCAGCGGCAAGGCTGCCTCTATAAAGTGCGCGCTCAAAGGTAGGAGGGAGATTTTTAATTTGATCTACTACCTGACAACACTGTGCCACTAAGCGAGCAGTCAGTGAAAGTTGATTTTTGTGGTTATGTCTATTTTTGTTTATGTTTTTTTTTCGGAAATTTTATTATTACTCTTTTAATATTAGAAGAAAGCTTGTTGTGTTGTAAAGTACTTTGCAGCACTAGTGCTGTAAATTACTTTGCAACACTAGTGTGATATAACGCATCTTCTATGCATGAAAACAGTGTGCTATTTGCTATTTTCACAAGTGGTCGTAGAAAAAGGTTTATATGTATATAATAATATCCACAATCCCCACGGTATAGGGAATAATTGAATTGTTTTACTCCGTATGAAGCCGCGAGCAAAAGCTAGTCTCTAGATATATTTAAGCCTAACAAACACATAAATTTAAATTATAGATAGGCTAAAATAACAATAGTGATGACTTTAGGAACCTCTTGTAAAAACCAACAAATAAACCCTGAAAGGTAAATGTATAATTTATACCAAGAATATAACATTTTCTCATTTATTTCTATCATTTTCAAAGCATTTAAATAGACAAGATAGCTTAATTTAAATAACCAAGATTTGCAGTAACTTACCGCCCACAGGGAAACTAAATTTCAATATTATGAATTTTCATTATAAATAAATTCCTATTATACTAATTTCTACGAACGGCAAGAATAAGGATCAGCGTTAGTTCGCTATAAAGAACATGATTTTCAAAACTTTTGTATAAAATTAGGTGCGCCATGGGTATAAGTTACTACACTGATTTCCCATCAGATTGTAAGGTTTCTTTAAAGTATATTACATTTCCATTACCATCTATAATTACAGTGACTAAGTACTGTTAAAATGTTTTGAAAGAACCAAACAAACCATTTTCTGGCATAAAAAAACACACGGGAAAAACGATAAAGTCCATTTTTTATGCAGTATATTAGATCCCTTGAGTGCATATTTCATATTTCAGTATTAAAATAAACGGGAATATTAATAAGATTCATGTGTAAAAACCCTTTAAAACATTCGTACTCTCGGAGAAATCCATACGTTACTTGAAAGAACGATGAGGGTCAAATTATTTAATTTATCAACAATTGCAAATTTTGCAAAATTAAAACATAGTTTTTATATATGGTCTGTACATTTATGAAACTATAGTATTTTTTTAATAAAAACCAGGATAAATTTGACATACAATCTAATCATAATTATAGCACTAGAACACGCAATATTAACTACCCATTACATAGGTTAACTTTAACAGAAAACAATCCATACTATATGTGTATAAAATTGTTTAATAGACTATATAGATGTAAAAATTAAAAGTGCCCCTAACGAGCGATTGTGCAAAAAGCAATTAAGGGACTTTCTTGTAAATTTGGAACCTTATAATCTAAAGGACTATCTGGATGTTTAGAAAATCTTCAAAAATAGTAATTTTTTGTATATGTGTTTTTTTAGTGAGAACGTTGTTTTTGTGACGACGTTTCATTTTATGTTGTAAACCGTATTGCAATGTAATTTTGAAATAAAGAGAAATAAATAAAAAATAAATAAATATATGTGGAAAGTTAAGGTCAGTTTTGCATTGTATGGAAAAAAGCAAAAAGCCTAAAAAGCTAGGAAGGAATGGTTAATGTTACTTAAAAACTAAAAGTATATAGGAAAATTTTGTAAAACCTTTTTTTCAAAAACTATCGTTATTACCAATACTCAATTACGTTTTCGTACCTCAAGAATAATACAATTTTGTTTCAAGTTTCATAAAATATTTTAAAAAATTACTTTTTTTCCGAACATAATAGGTACCTGAGTTGTATTTTTAACAATAGCTTTCCTTAGGTAACTCTCATTAAAAAAATATGTTTACAATAATATATAAAAACAATTATACAGGTTAATATTTAATGATAAAAACACTCTCCTAAACGTGTCTTGTGTTAAAACATTCATCGCTGGTCCCGTGTGGTCTTCACGTGGTATTGTTAGAAAATTGTGTGTATTTTTTTTCGTAGAATATTGTGGTGTAATAAGCTATTTTCTATTTTGGCTGATTTAAATAATAAATATATATATATATATACATTTTGTTTTCTAACGAAACACCCTATTTATTTTTTATTACATTTGCTAAGTTCTCTTTGGGCTTTTCAAAATTATATTTTTTGTTTTTTTTTCAATATAATATTTTAAATGTATTTTTGTGGCTCTATCCCATCTACATATTTTATTAAAATTTAATTTTTGTTATTTTAAACTTATTTAAATAACCTTAGCTTTAAAAAATAAATATGTAGTTTTTTTACTTAACTACAATTACAGAAAAAAAATGCTAGATGAAATTAAAATAAATACTTATAGAACACTTTAATTTTAACATTTATTTTTATTTTTGTTTTTAGTTAGTTTAAATAGAATTTCTTTTATTTTTATTGTTCTATAATAATATGAATTTATTATATTTTCTTTAAGTATATAAAACTTTTTTTTGTAATGGTGCTTTTTAATAATAAAGATATATTTTTTAGGATTATGTTAGTTTATTAAAATACCAAAAATATAAAAGTTAATTGTTAATAAAATATAGAGTTTGGATAGCTAAACTAAAAACACAGGTATTAAAAAATAATGTTTTGTCATTTTTTGTCATGGCCTAATAAATTTTGAATATGACATCATTTAGTCATGAATAGACAGACAAAGTATTAACTTAGTCAAATATTTAAAATTTAAATTAAAATAAAGTATTAGAAATGTACAAGTATACCCATTAATATATTTTTTTTTATTAAATTAATTTGTTTATTTATTTATGTATGCAGCAGCAGGGCTTTGTTGCTCCCATATTTGCCTGATTTAAAAATCAAAATTCTTTTATGCTACCATTAAGATCAAAGGCAGCACTCTAGTTTCCGCTGGCCGCAGACGCTTGGTATCGTAGCCGTATAAATACAAATATACGGCGTGTCTCATAAAAAAGCATAAGTTGGGCAGTTTTCAAAAAAATGGCATAACTTAAAAAACAACTAGTTACATCACAATATTCTATAAAAACCTAAACAATTAATGTATCTAAAGTTCTTTCATAGCATTAAGAGCAAATAAGGTAAACAGAGTGGTATAAATAGGCAAAATCTGAAAAATCACCCTGTAGCTCTGAGATGGATCTCATGCTTTGTTTTCACTACAGATATTATCTAAAAAAAAAAAAAAGATAAATTTTGATGATCTGACCTTGAAAAGACCTTGACCTTGACCTGATGACCCCGGATTCGGATTCAGCGATTCCAAAAACATAAAAATACTACGATTGTGGTCCCTTTTCGATAATTTTGATTATCTGACCTTGAAAAGACTTGACCCTGACCTAATGGGGTCAAACCGACGCCAGATTCGGATTCAGCGACCCCAAAAACATAAAAATGCCCTGGTCTGGTCTTTCGAACCTTCAACTTTTTTTACTTCTTGGGCTGTGATTGTCTTTATAATGACCCGGACCCTGACCTGATAATGTTAAACTGACCCTAGATTCACATTCAGCGGCCCCAAAAACATAAAGATACCATGGTCTAGTCCTTCCGATCACCAACTTTTATTTTTTGTGGGGCTGATGTGTAATTAAAGACGTCAGTGAATGAAGGTTTTATGTCACAAGTACTTGTTTTGAGTAATTGAGATTTCAACATGTTTGGACATAGAATTTTTTGGTTATGTTTTTACGGATTACGGAACAGACAAAATATATATTTTTAAATATCAACTTACTACAGTATAAGTATCAAAATAACAAAATGTCACATAACACATTGCTATACAGGACCGGCATTGCAGTTCCGACTTGAAATGAAATAAAATAAAATTGCTTAAAGTAATTAAAAGTCATTACATAAAATTTGCTACATTCACTCCTCTGTGTACTAAGGTACCACTACGACTACCGAGCCGCGGTTTACAATGGTAGGGGAAAGTGAGGCAGATTGATTTGGAAAATGTCAAAAGTTTATAGGTCCTCCAAATTATAAATATGTTTTTTAAGCTGAGTCTAGTCATTATGTATTAATATTATAACTAAGGCTTCTTGTTTAATTAAAATAGATTTTTCTACCGACTTCTGTTTTTTTATCCAAATTTTAAGTGCGCGTAAATTCTGTGTTCACTTTTTTGTCACTGTTTATTATACAGGACAGGATCAGCTATCATTTAAAGCGTAGTATTAGACGTTTATATGTATAATAATAACTTAAATAATCCTATCCAAATTTGAGAAAAACAATAATCAAACGCTCGAATTATCCATAACATAACATTTATTCCGTACTGTCTAATACATCGATATCTACTACCCGAGTTCCAATGTTTTTCCATACGAGATTCAGCATAAACCGAAAACGTATATCTTTACAAAACCAACGAAGTCAGCATAACAATATGACTCTGCGGCTAGAAATAAAAAAATGCTAACAATATTTATATTATTAAACAAATCGGGTACTGCGTTTTTATAAAATGAAGTTTTTCTTGGTCTAGGTTTTCCGAGACTATGTAAGTTCCTAAATATGTTTTCCAAATTATCTTACCCAATCTTTTCAGCACCTTTATTTTTTGTCCCTGATCCTGATTATAGGTGCCAGATTTGGAATGGTACAAAAATAGCGTTTTATTGCAAAGCCCACCGGTTTCTGCGGCTACCAGTTCTACCGACTATTTTGACAGTAAAGCTGGTGGAATGGTGGTTTGGAGTGGGAAAAGAAACAGCTGTTTAAACATCAATTATTTTAACGTTCTTTCTTCTTTTAAAAGAATATTTACAATACCCGAAATATATGTACATAATTTAAATTAATTTATATCAATTTTCGTTTTGGGGCCGTCCGTGATTGCTGTAAACTATGATTTTTACTGTAAGATTATGTTGACACTTTTTACAATTGGAATTTCATTTTTTTCTCCAAACCGTTTTGTTGCTTGCAGTTTCTTTCTCAATCCGGAAGACTGCAACAAAACGCGCCTTATATTTACGTTTCTACGAAATTCATAATTCAATGGAAAGAGTTTCTACAAGGTCAGCTCATAGAGCATTTTACTCAATTCAATCCAATAAATATTATATAAAAATCTTCCTTTATTTTGTTGAGTAAACTTGAGCAGCGGTGTCCTAAGACATAAACTTGAAAAAATATTTCCTTAACGTTTTATTACGTTTTTGAAAAATTGTAAGTTTGATATAAAATTGCCACGCCTCCTCCTACATTTCACAAACGAGACGCACGGCTGTGCTACGGTGCAGGCTCGTTGCGGTTATGTGTGGCCAGACCTTTAGATGTCGTAGTAAAGAGAAACATCACAACATAATTTAGAAAGTATATTTGCTTCCAACCAATGGAGTTTTTAGTGCGTCCCTGCTTATTTTAGCATATACGTGCACACTGCAAAAATTTGTTTATTTCCTTCGCATTTGAAACTTGAATAGACTTTACCTTTATTTATTAATTATCGTTGTTATTATAAAATTTATAAGGACGATTACATATTTTTTTACAAACTATGGTGTTTAAAATAAAGTACACAAAATCATAATTATAGTAGGTAGTCAGAAGAAGCATTTTGTTGCAGTCTTCCCGGTTAAGAAAGAGACTGCTAGCAACAAAACGGTTTGGGAAAAAAATTAAATGTCACTTTTAAAAAAGCGCCAACATAACCCAAAAGCAAAAAAATAAAGTTTGCAGCAAGCACGGACGGCTCCAAAACGAAAAAAATAAATGCCGTCATTTTAATTTATTTTATATTATGAATATTTTGTGTGTTGTAAATATTCTTTGAAAAAAAAATAACATAATTGATGTTTAAACAGCGGTTTCTTTTCCCACTCCAAACCGACATTCCACCAACTCTATACGGTCAAAATAGTCGGTAGAACTAGTGGCCGCAGAAACCGGTGGAATTTGCAAGAAAACGAAATTTTCGTGCCATTCCGATTCCGGAATGGCAGCAATAAAACGCACCCAGAATCATAGATTAATGTAGCTAGTTTTTTGTGTCAGAATGTAATCTTACCTCTGACAACATTAAATAAATCCTATGCAAATTATTTTTCTTAAAATTGTCAGACTGACCCAAAAACCTAAGATAAATTAATTTTAAGCTATACTGTAACCTTGATAACCGTTAAACGAATCCAAAAGCTTGTTAAATATGGCGGAACCAATACAATTATTTTATTTATTTTACGCATTGTCCTATTTCCCAGTCAAATTACAACTGTCTTGTATTGAAATGAATAAAATTATTCAAATAACTGCAAATTATTTAGTTATAGCCAGTTTTGTTTATTTAATTTTTTCGAACATCTTGAGAAGGTCTTGATTTTTCGGTTACTTATTAATATTTATTTACCTGGTATATATAGATATATGATGATAATTGAAAAGGAACCATGCGCCAAATCGTCAAAAATAAGTTTTTGGCACCAAACGACTTCCTTCTATTCATTTCATGCTGCCGCCACACATTGGGCGAAGTTGTGGCCGAACTATTTGTCGAAACATTGGGCAAACTATTTGTATGCAAGCGAACATTAAATGTGTAATGCCGCCGCCAGACATTGGGCCAACTACGACAAACTTTCGCCAACAACCATTGTGTGGACGGGTAGTTCGTCTACATGCGTCTTGATTGGCCCAACTTTTCTTGAGTCCGCTTGTTTACAAAAAATGGTTTTTCAATTTTTTTGACAAATAGTTTGGTCACTCGCCCAATGTGAGGCGGCAGCATAAAAGTTCCACACGCCTGGTTTAAAGTTTGCGCCACTAGATATAACTAGATATAAACCTTGTTTAAAAAGGTATTTCTTATTTTTGTTAAATAATTGCTAATATTTGTTAATAAATAAATTATGAGACCTAATTAAAAAAAATATCCCGCACGACTATAAACAAGATACGGAAAAAAATTGGGAAACATAAAAGCTGTATTTTTATTTGCTTAATTAAAGAAAGCACACAAATTTTACACACATTCGCACGTCAGTGACGTACCGTTTTATTGTTAAAAATATTCCTTTACTGGCCTCTCGAGACGCCACTGGACCTATTAAAAGTAATTAAGTTAGTGATAAATTACCCCCTTAATGCCATTAATATTATTGCCGTAATAAAACAAAACTAGATAAAAGATTGTTAGATTATTTTTAAAAAAATCTTTTTGGAAATTTTAACAATTTGTATCTCAAAAATTAAGACGTTTAGGACATATGTCCATAGAAAGTTTTTCTCTTCAAATGAGTTTAAGAATCACCCCTTAAATATTAGCATGTCTTTGAGAAACACCCTGTATATAGTAAAGGCCGAAACGACGAAAAATGCAGTTTTCTTTTAATATAAAAGGATCCAAGTAGGGGTTCTATTATTATAAACTTATCCGTGTCATTTTAAAGAAAAAAGCATAGAAAATTTTAAAGGCGATATTAAGGGTTTAGACCCAGTTGCTGACTTTGATTTTGAGGAAGAAGATGCGCTATGAGAGGTTGACCTATATTAAAAAATTGTTTATCAACATATTGGGAATTTTTAATATCGCCACCATAGATCATCTATTTTAAAATTGCGTGATTCGAGTGTCTTACCTAAATATGACTTGAATGAATGGTTTATGGAAATAAGATGATATATTTTAAACATAACCTTTTCGCCGGTTGAAGAACGGTTGGGCGAGAAGAATTTTGGTTGAGCGCTCGGGCATTTTAGGGTACTATTTTAATAAAAGACTCTATAACCATAATCCTAGTAGTTTAATTAGCTGACACATTCTGTATCTAAAATCATGGGAACTTCCAATTCATTTTATTACCATGACTCAGCTAAAAGGAATAAAATGGATTAAATATTCTTTTAATTTTATTTCTTTATCAGAAACTTAATTGTTAATGAGTTACAGTGAAGTACATTCCATAAAGCACAAAAATATATTTACAAAACTTATACACGGATAATCAGTTTAGTTTCACGGATAGTTTGTTTTTTGTTGTCTGAAGGCTTCGTTAACTTTAAATAAATTGGGTAAGTACACAATAATGAATTCTTAACAACATTTTTAGATTACCGTTTTTCAGATTAACAAGGTATGTTTACGTTACCTAAGAAGTTTTTGTACTTTGCTTTGAATAATGACTGCTTCCAAGTACAGACAAATAATAGTGTTCTTTTGACGATCTCAGAAAAACTTATTGATCAATCACTTTATCCGTTTAATAGATTCAAACACTTTTTGGGTATTTTTACAGGCGGTTGGTGATTTTATTTACATTTTGTATAGGAGGTTTTACTTGGACGCTGATCATAAATTTAGAAATTATTTTGACGGACACTGGATTCTACGTAAAAAGGTATAAAACTTTTGTATTGAAAGTTTGCTTTTAGCTCCATAAAGAACTTAGCACCATTTTCATTAAAACCCGGCATCGGAGAAATTTTTTGGGATTGTATTATGTTAGGGTCCTATCCCTACTGGTAATATTTTCATAAAAACTTATAAAATTATCGGTGATATAGGGCTGCCCAAAGTGACGTCACTGGATGATATAAGAAAGCACATTATATTTTTTACGTTAAATGCATTTTTATAAAACATAGCTAAAAGATTGAAATTTGGGCTATTTGATTAGAAATAATAAATTTAAAATATACACTTATGTTTTGAAGTTTGCTGACCCTCAAAGAATCTACAGGGTGGTCCAAGCACACTGTAGATTCTTTGCGAGTCAGCAAACTTTAAAATCTAATTTTACCTTTTAAATATGTATACCTATGTATTTTCACCAAATATCCTAAATTTTTATCTTTAATCTTATATTTTTCCAAAGTGTAAAGTAGTATAATGTGCTCTCTCTAAATGTGGTAGACAGTGATTCAATTGGAAAACTTAAAGAATTTTGGACTTCCATAGTCTTTATTTTATTACTTACACAACGTTTCGAGCAGTCCTATCTCTGTCCGGTTTCAAATGAAAACTAATATAATATTTAAAAATAAAGTGAGATGTTTAGGGCCTGTCTAGTTGGACCATGTGGGGAAGCATAATTGAGCACCACGACTTTCTCTGTTGGGAACCGTGAGTAAAGGAATTATACTGAACAGTTCTTCAGAGCATAAGCCATAAAAGTACCTATAAAAAGTGATAGATACCCCACAGCCCGACGATGGGTGAGAGAAGAGAGCCTTTCTGTAAGTAAAGGATCATTAATAAAGCGAACAGCTAACTCTAAAGGTTGTAAGGGACGCCATGCCCCAGATATGAGAACAATATTGTTACAGACTTTCAAAAATGTGTTTAGGTTATAGAATTTTAGAGAGTTAGGATCATTTAATTTAGTTTGTTAATTTATTTAAATAATTTACCTTAATTTTTCCAAGTTCTTTCATCACTTTCGAAGGTTTCCGAAAACGCCCGAATTATCCATTAAGAACTTTTATGCCATCCTGTACTATGGAATTTTCACGATATTTCTCGAATATTCTAGATCATTCTTTACTTTTCCACCATACTATAAAAGGGCGACGGGAAACCTCCGATCAGTGAGTACAGATTCGACTTTTGTGCTGTAAACTTCGAGACATTGACAATTTAAGATTTTGCCGTTATTGTAACCATAGTTACGTTACATTGTTAATAAAAGTATAAAAACGAAGGCACGTGTTTTTATACGAGGTGATTTGGAACAATATTTTAAAAGGAGTCTGATTTGGGACACACACAAAGTGTAAATTACAAGAGAAAACATGCTTTTTGGCTTGAAAGAGAAATATAAGTTTTTTGAAGCTGCCCAGGCTATAAAGAAAATGTGTTTATGCCAGTTAAGGTTATCCTCAAATGTTAGCCCACAAGATTAAAGGTGAGTTTGTTCTGTTCTGAGTATTTGATTACTTTTTTCGCGGCAAGAAACATGATTATGTTTTGGATGCATTGCATGAACTAGATTTTTGCCGCCCAAATCCAATATTAAATTAAGGTTTTGTGAAAGAGATAACTGCATCGCTTTGCGCTTGTTTTCCAAAGTCATTTTTCTTGTTAACCGTATTCATGGGAGTGGCTCAAACCGCATTTGAGATAGCATTATAAATATGAGAGTTAGATAGAGATAGGTATTCAAATGTTTTTAATAAAGTGTTTTGAACCGTATTAACATGAAAAAACGCCTCAAATCAGGTTTAAAGATTGGTTTAGGAACCTGAAAACTGGAGTAAAGGGTACTATCGTCGGCAATAGCCACAAAGGAAGGATCCCTGGGTAAAAACGATATATTTTTATTTTCAATTCTGGGTAAATTAAAACTTTTTGATAAGGCAATAGTATTTTAAATAATAATAATTTTAAATATGTAAGTTTGTTGCTAAGCAAACGCATTGTTATATTAAAAATAAAACATGGATATACGTAAAAACATTTATTTTTATTATACCAACACCTAATTTTATTGGTTAGTATACATTCGTATAAACTTATTTAAATGTATAAAACCAATTTTTTTGTCAAGTAAACTTAAGTCAGGGACCTGACTTGAGTTTACCCTCAATACCCAATAATAATGACTAAATAATTATACACTATTTAAAATACGGAACCACTTCTAAATAAAAATAAAGGTAAATTAGATTAAGATAAACACTATTGTAGTTATAGCGACATTATTGCTAATGTTTTCTTGTATGTTTTACAACATGTTTTAAACATTATACATGGCAAAAAAGTTAGTTAGCAAGTTGCATATGGCACACCTAGATTGAAACTGTAGCAACTGAAAACATTTTTTTATTTTTTCTGAATTGCCGAAATAATGTTTTTACAAATTTTATGCGCTTGTTTACCTATGTAAAAATTCGTGAACACATTATTGCATATAGCGTCGCTAGAACCACTTTTCCGACATATCCAGTGGCGGCGAGTGCGTGGGGACACGGGGACCAATGCACCCAAAGAGGTGAAATGTATGAGTGCGATGCACCCATACATTTCACCTGGACAATTAACATTTTTGTCCTTTGTTTCTTTAAACTGAAAATTGTTGTATTTATGTTGGTGAGGCCTTTTTTTGCTCTTCAACTTTTTTGGTGGGGGGGTAAGAATAGGATACTACTTTTTGCTTATTATCTATACTATACGAAATAGAATTTTTGCCCTTAAAACTAAAAATTGTGTTGTATTTATGTTGATTAAGCGTTTTTGTGCTCTTCAAACTTTTTTTTGTGAGGTGGTAAGAATAATAGGATACTACAACTGAAAACCCGCCGCGCCTGGACATCAATTTTTGAGATGCTACTTTTTGATCTGGGTGTGAAACGCAAACCTTTAATTCCTATTTAAAGGTACAGTGGTAGAGCTAAGTAACAAAATTAAAAATTCTCAGAAATCAAGGAAATGAACACACACACAACGCTCTGTCACATAGAACATGCTGTCGAACCAAACATGAAAATATATATTTCAGCAGTTAGATCCGAGCTTACATCTCATACCTCTGCCACTTTGAATTATGTATACCTATGGCTGGTTTAATTTTAAAAATAGTTACTCTGATTCTTCTTCTTCTGATTGCGTCAGTGGCGTAGCCAGGGTTTAGGGGTAAAAGGGATGGAGTCGTTTTGGGGTGCCTTTCTTTTGTTTTAAGTAAAAAATTGGTTTATAAAATACAAAAACAAAATAAATAATAAAATTTCTGTCGCTTTCCTTTAAAAACTGCCTAATAACACCTTCACAATACTAAATTTAATATACTAAACACCACCCCCATTCATTTTCAACATTTTCAAATATTATTTGCTCCATTAAAAAAAATGTGATTAATAAAACCTGCAGCATTTTTTGCATTGGGCAGTGATTTATGCTACTCTTTAAATAAATGCTAACAAACGAGAGGCGACAGAATATTAATTGAAAATTAAAAAAAAAAATTAAGTTGGCAGAATTTTTAATTGTGTTGGTATGTTATATACTGTTAAAAATATAAAAACAAAATTTAAATATTGTTTTTTTTCCGCAGAGGGCGTTAATTTATGGGACGTGAGGGGTCCAACCCCTTGACCCACCCAAGTGGCTACGCCACTGAATGGCGCAATAATAAATTAAGAGCACCGTTTTTTCTATTAGAGTTAGCAACATACAATGTTGCTTTAAAAAACTCTATAGCTTTGTAGCAAAGTTAGGTATTTTAGTGATAAATTCTTGGTGGTGAAAACCTAAACACTTTTCCAGCAATTTTTGGAGCAGCTTAGGGTACTTACTTTATATAATACTGAAGACTTCAGGTTTAAAACTGTTATTATAGATATTGATAAAATAAAAATAAATTAAACTTGTTACAAATATATGGTGATAAATATACTTAAATGCTTTTATTTTTGCTAATTATTTAAAGAGGTGACTTAGCTTGAACTACGTTGCGTCGTATCGCACATAAAACAACATGCTAATAAAACTTTTTTTATAATATTATTCCACCATATATAAAATTATCATTGTTTATAATTTAGCCAATTTTCAAAATGTAAATTATACACATATACATAGAATTTTGCTCATCCCGAACAGTTGAAATAATGTAATTTAAAAACATTATTCGACACGACTCATAATTTGGGAAAAGTCATAAAATTTCTTCATCTTCTCTTCAATAAAGTTTTACAACTGTTTTAGGTTTTTGACTAATTAAAAATTTAAAAAAAAAATCAAAATGGCAGAAAAAATAAACGCACAGTTTCTTTTTGTCAAAATATAGTAAAAAGACACTTAATTAAGTATTTAAATCCGTAACTTTGCCACATTAAAACTTTAATGTATATTCAGGAAATTACAATGTTGAGCTTTGAAGTTAACCTGAAAAACAATTTTTAAAGCTTACTTTAAATTACCATTTGTTTTTTCCAAGAAATCATGGCTTACTAGATATTAAAAAAATTGTTTGTTTAAAATGGTTTCTTCGTCGTAGCTTGGTTAATATTTGAAATAAATTATTTTTTATTGGATGGTCTTTTTGTTAGGTACACGCCTGGAAAGAATGGGACCGCTTCGGTCCTGGTCCCGGGGTATACGAGCTGACCCTGTTCAGCCCTATTGACCCCTATGAACTTGCCGGTCGCAAAATAAAAGAAAACCCCCAAAAACCCAAAAAATTCGAATTAAAAACGACGTTTCGGTGGCAAGTCTGCCACCGTTGTCAAGTTAAAAATGAACTTAAAAATAAAAACAAAAAACTAACTAATATTTAAATAAGAAATTACTAAATTTTGTGCTTTTGGAATTAATAGGGCTGAACAGGGTCAGCTCGTATACCCCGGGACCAGGACCGAAGCGGTCCCATTCTTTCCAAGCGTGTACCTAACAAAAAGACCATCCAATAAATGAATCCGCCTAACCAATATAGAGCATATCTTCAATTATTTTTTACTTATTTCGATTAAAAAACTATTTAAATAATTGTGTAGTAAATTTAGTGGTTAAATTAATTTGTACTTGTTAGTTCTATTTACTTATTTAATTAATTTATTCTGTTTTTTAAATTTACCTGACACACATTTTAAATACTATTATATTATAGTTAAAACTTTACAAAAATAAAATAAAATCACAAATATTTGTTATTTTTAATTAGGAGTGTTTTTAATCATTAAAAAGTTAAAAGAAAGTTTTTTCTTTAAAAAAATTAATTTAAAACATTTAGGGTTTTGAATACAATAAAAAAATAAGCTATTGTCAAAAACTAATTTAACTGTTTGGAGCTAAAAAATTAAAAAACAAATTTAAAAATATTTAGGTTCCGTGTAAATAAATTATTATATTATTAAAAGTATGTCTGGTGGACATCGGTAAAATGCTAATAAAAAGTCATTTTTATTAATTTCATAGCCAACTGTGGTTTTAATTTCGAAAATTGCAAGTTTATGTCATAGTTTAAAAACGAACCACTATATTAAATATCGGATTAGACCTTTTAATTAAGATAATTATTGACCATTTTCAAGAAAAAGTTTTTTTCTTTTAATATCTAGTAAGCTTTATTTTTTTGAAAGAATTAAAAAGTGTATTAAAACAAGCATTAAAAACTACATTTTTTTATTTAATGATCTCTGTGGCCAAAGCGGTTTCCTAGATCTTTATACTAAACATTGGAAAAAAACTCCCAGCTTTTTTCTACTTTAAATTACAAATCCCAAAGATTCTATAAAAAATGTTTTTGGGAAAACTAACATGTTTTCCCCAACTTTATAATTTATACAGGGTGTCCAAGAATATGTGGGCAATTGCTCGGATTCATATAAATAAAAAAAATAATGTGACAAGTTCCTATTACATTTTTTCCTAAGCCCCTCTTTGCAGAGATATGTGCCCTTAAAGGGCGACACTGAAAATTGGTTATTCTTAATATTGTACTTGGTATAACGAAATAATTTTTTAATATAATAAATACTAGTAGGAAATCTTGAAAATGTTATCTGTGTAAAACAATTGCCTTCTTTAGTTTGTCCCTTACACAATATTGTTAATCATTTTTACACCCTGTATAATAAAGAAATTAAATAAGTATTTTTAGTAAGCTTAAATCCTTAGCTAAGAAAGGTAGATACTTTTGTTGGATGTCGATAAATTAAAGCGTTTTCGACAAAAACAAGTTTTTGTTTAGTAGGTACATAGGTTATTCTGTTGAAAATGGTATTAAAAAACTTATAAAAACACACAAAACTGCAGCATTGTGGAGGGCCCCGTAATCTCAAAATGTTGTTTTTATCCAAAAACGCTTCACTTATCGATATCGGATAAGAGTACCTATTTCTAGGCTAAGAGTTTAAGCTATTTAAAAATGATATTTTTATTTCTTTATTATACAGGGTGTAAAAATAATTTGTACTATTGTGTAAGGGTTAGTCCGCCCCTGGCAAACTAAGAAAGGCAAATGTTTTTAAGGATACCATTTTAAGAAGTCCTAACTGGTATTTATCATATTAAAAAATTATATATATTATACCCAGTAATATAAAAGTGATTAAAAAACTGATTTTCAGTGGCGTCCTTTAAGGGCACATACCTGTGTAAAAGAGGAATTTGGACAAATATTTTATATGAACTTGTCAGATTATTTTTACGTGTTCTATATGAATCCGAGGAAATATCTACATATTCTTGAACACCCTGTATATAACAGTGTTAATTTTCTTTTTCGGTTGTAAAATGTATTTCAGCCTTATTAAATTATTATTTATGATAAAAATGTAGGAACTCAGTCTTGATTTTAACTAAAATCATAAGATTCTTCCATATTGCATCCGGTTTGAATTTGACGAAGATGACTGACTAAAAGCTGGACTTTCATGAAGTAGTAACTTGCTGCCAAAACCAGATCCACCACTGCTACTTGAAAACAGACTTCTACAAAAAATAAAAATTATTTCAAATATTTTTTTCTATTTGGTTTAAGTTTAATATTAAGTATACACGTATTAGTGACTACACTATATCTAGGTGGAATTAAATTCCTTTTTTAAACTATTTTTATATTTGAAGTATTAAGTGTATCTACCAAAATTGACGTCTTAAAGTTTTTGCATATTTAAAAGTAATTTTTATTTTTAAACATATTTTGTTTGGTAGAAAATTTTAAGAAAACTACAGGTATCTTGCTGATAAAAAAAAATATTACATTTTTTGATAACCTTGTGGATGACTACTAGAATTTGATATCCAATACAGATTTTTTTCCATACGGATTTTCTTTTATAAAAAGTATATTTTTTTGTAAAATAAAATAACCTTTTTTAAATTTTTGTAGCTTAATAGGGGTGTAATTTGCTTTATATTCTCGGTACCAGTATTTAAAAATTGTTTCAATAATATTTTAAAAAAACAAATTACATTTTTGTCTTGTCATTAAAATGTCAAATTTTATTTTCACTTATAATCTCCCTAGAGCATGAATTATTGCCGGAAATTTTTGAGTACATGAATTTTTGAAAATTATCACGAGTCGCGAAGCGACGAGGGATAATTTTCTTTAAAAATTCATGTACGAGACAAATTTCCCGCAATTAATTCAAGCACGTGGGGGATTCGGTAAGAAAATTTTATACCGGAATTATATTAAAAAGAAAACATTTATTTGGACGTTATCCACAAATAAATAGAAGGCTGTGTGTAATGTGAGTTTGACGTTCTTCGTTATTTGAACTGTCATTAACACTGTGTGGGTTTTTTACTTTGAAACGAAATGTTGCGATTTGGAGAGGAAACTACAGAGTTAATTAGAAAAGAGGTGGAAAATTTAACTCCATCAAATACTAAAAAGTCTAAGGCAACAGTGTGGAATCAGTTTTTGGAATTCTGCAAAGAAAAATTATATCGGATTGAAGAAGAAAAATCTGTTGCAGAATTAGCTGCAATTTTAGAGGACTGGGGGTTTAATATGAAAAGACAAAACTTGGAAGATTATAAAGAATCTGTAGTAAAGGTAAGAACCTTTTTGTTGTTTATATAGGGACATTTTAAACTCATCAATTAATAATTATTTTAGGTTATGTGGAATTCAGCTGCCAAGCAATTGCAAGAAATGTACTTTTGTAAATTCCATGTGAAATTTGATCCCTTTGCAGATATTGAATTTGCATCTGCAAGGGCTGCTCGTGATGCAAAACGGCGGCAGTTACAAAAAATCTTTCGAAAAGAAAAACAAGTTCTGCTGCTCTCACTTGTGAAGAATATAGGAAAATTTTAACGATTTGGGATGAAAATACACCTTCGGGTCTACAGAGAAAACTTTTTCATGTAATGTCGCATGAATTAGCTTGGAGGGGTGGTGAAGGAACAATGGCGAAAGTTGAGCACTTCCATAAACAAGTTGATCACAAGGGAGATTTTACAGGTCGTATTGAATACAATCCAGTATTTACGAAAACAACCCAAGGTGGGTCAAAAAGACTTGCAGACAGTAAATATTTAGTAAGAAACAGCAAAAATCTTGATGAATGTCCCATACGTCTATTTGAAAAATTTATGGAAAAACGTGGAAATTTAGAAGTAGATAGATTGTTTGTGACCCCTACCTTAAATTGGAATGCAAACTGTTCAAAGAAATGGTATAAAAATTGCCCTGTCGGTAAAAATACAATTTCATCATGGTTAAAAGAATCTGCTTGTAAAATAGGAGTTGATGTGAAGAAGGTAAAAATCACAAACCACTCTGCGAGAGCTACAGCAATATCAAACTTGGTAAAAAATGGCGTTCAAGAGCAACAACTTATCAAGATTACAGGTCACAGTAACGCTCATTCCATCCAACCGTATCTTCAGATGGATGCGGGTCATCATGAAAATATAATTAGTGCCATGAGGGGCGAGCATTCTCTGAACATGCGAGCATTCTCTGAGAATGCGAATACAGTGACTAATAAAACTGAACCATGGGAAGAATCAACAACAGGTGCAAATAGTATTATTTATAATAATTGTGTTTTTAATATTAGTAATAATTATAATGGTCAAAATAATACTTGTTTAAAAAAATGAAATATGCTTCTTCTGTAGGTATAGTGTCTTAGAAATTACGTAGTTAGTCATTAAAATAATATTTCTCGTTCTTATAATTAATTGGAGTTGTGGTCTTTTTTCAAATATATATTATATATTATTATATCTGTCTCTTGATTCAATAAACTCGTGTAAAAAGACATGATCATACTTTTGTATGCATTATTTTTTCATGCAATATTTATTTTTAGTATTTATGAGGCACATCGTATCGTATAGGGGATTTTTTATTTTCCCCATGCCCTAGTAAACTAAAAAATATATATCAGATAAATTACTATATAAAATTATTTGATTTCATACAATTTTTTAATAGGTTTCAGGGAATTGTCAATATTGACTAAAAAATTAAAGTGAATACGTTCGTATTGAGGATGGCTTTTTTCCGATTTTCCCCATGCTCTAGTAAAATAACACTTATATAATTTTAGTTAAATTATATAAAATTAATTGATTTCCTACAATTTTCTTACTAGGTTTTAGGGAAATGGCAATATTGACTACAAACAAAGGGGAAATATAGCAAAAAATATATAATATACTAAAATATTTTTCATATTCCTTTAGGTTTAATTCTAAGAAAAATTAATATTAACACAACAATTATATAACAATTTGTGCTTTAAATAATTCAGGAGATCGGGATATTTTATTTTTATTCTAAATAGAATGTTATTGGCTTATGTTGCCGGTTAAAAAAATATTTTGCAAAGTTAGCCATGGATTTGACATTCACTACTCCTGTCAATCAATATTTTATTTGTGGTATTATAAGTTCCTCATAACATTGTATACAAACATAAGTTAGTAAAAAGTGATACTAAAATGAACTTTCAATCGTATGACTTGTGTTCCTTTTGCAAAGAATCACAGCATATTAAAATGTACCATAAAAATGTAAAATATCTAACATACCTCGTGGATGAATCGGGATTGAATCCTGAGCAAGAAAACCTATTTAAAGAGATTGACAACATTCTGCGTGATATTGTGCCTTCTTTAGGACACAAATCTAATACTCAAAGAAATAAACTGGTGTCTCAGTCAAACACAGGCATATTGTTAAAAAACCACCGGTTCTGTGTTGTATTCACCACTTAGGAAAGAGGACGTAGAAGTGGAATTTGTGAAGAATTTGAAATTAATTAATGATATTATTGAATGTATACCTTAACAAATTGTTGTAATATTTCCAACTTATAAAGTAAGTAAATAAAAAAATATTGTCATTATTATTATTGTCTAATTATATGATAGCTGTCATGTGCCGGGAAATTTTCACTTATTAATTTTACGTCTACATGCTTATGTGGATGAAAAATTTCCAAAAATTTGCTAGTTACTATAGTAACAATGTTGAAACAAAGCATCTGATTGGTTAAAAATGACCGGTATAAAATTTTCGATATAATTTTTGTTGTTGCTTTTAATCCAACTCTTTTAGGAAATAATTATGTATTATACCACAATACCTATAAATTTAATTTATTAAACTATCCAACATGTTTTGAGCATGTTTGTTGAAAGTTTTAAAATGTCCTTTAAAAAAATAAAAGTCGTTAGCCTTCAGCATTGTTTTAATTTTTAAAAATGAGACAATATATTTTCAAGGGGCCTCATTTGGGTGTAAATTGCCCATAAGCTCCAAGTGCCCTCCTAAAAGACTTAAAAAAATAGTTATTTTAAGATGTAAAGATTGGAAATGGGCATTGGCTTCGATAGGCAACTCTTTGTATAATTGAAAATTGGTACAAAATTAGTAGCAAATTTAAATAAAAAACATTTTTAAAATACCTTGTGTAGTACTGCATTCCACTTTGGGATCTTCTTGCCTTAAATAGTGAACATGCTGCTACTGCTACTGCTAGAAGAAAAATAAATCCAAGGATACAAAACGCAATCGCCATTTTATCTATTGATACGCAGAAGGTCCTATCACCTGGTATTTTTGGAAATGGGTAGCTGTCAAATTCTGAAAATAAAATCATTCATACGTTTATTATTTAATTAACCATTAACTATACAGGGTGTTACAAATTCGATGCATTCGCATTGCTATCTCGGTAATTATAAAAATAGAGAGTTGGTTAATATAAGGCAAAGTTGCGCATCCTAATGCTGAATAATTGGGCGAAGGGAAATTTAAAAAATTTTGGTTACTTCCGGAGATATCCGAAAAAAACCGAAAAATTCAATTTTACTTTTAAAGTCCCCATTAGTGGTTATTTTAAAAATCCAATAGTACTTTTTTGGGGCACTTTTTTATGCTCTTCAACAAAATATATTTATTTTTGCGATACGACGTTTCGTTTTTTTGCTACTATCATCAATTTCATTTTTTTAAATACGGACCAGGATGATAGTAGCTAAAAAACAAAACGTCGTATTGAGATAATGAAGAAAATTTCTTGAAGAGCATAAAAAAATGTCATAAGAAAGCTATTGTTTTTTCAAAATAATCACCAACAGAGCCTTAAAAAATGAAATGGATAATTTTTTGTTTTTTTTTTACGAAAGTAACCGAATTTTTTAATTTCTCTTCGTTTAATTATTTACCATTAGGATGCGCAACTTCGCCTTAATTTAACCAACTCTCATAATTACCGAGATAGCAATTCTAATGGATCGAATTTGTAACACGCTGTATTATTATAATCTAAAAAGGTATAAATAAGTCATATAAAAATAAATAAAACCTTGGTCAATGTAACTCATTGTAATGTGAAGAGTCAGCGAGAAAGAAAAAGATGTCCATTAAAGATGAATTTAATAAAACACTTTTTTGTCGTTTTAAGGCCAAATAGCTTTGGGTTAAATTATTATTATATTAATACGGTCTTAGACAATATTTATTTTATATTTAAACAATAATATATTTATAAGAAAAAATACGTAAAAAATTCTCATTGATATCAGTAAAAAGTACCTAAAAACCATTGATCTGGATTAATTACCAATAGTTCACCTGCGCCATAGGTGCATTTAGGGGGGCTAGAAGGTTTTAACTACTGATCTCTATGAATTGCCAATGTTATTACCTGCGCGAAACAAAAGTTATATTTCATGGGCGAAATAACCGGTTTGTGCCGCAAGCATGTTGAGGGTAAAGGCACCTGGCGCCAAACAGACTATCCGCATTATCGAAAAGAATTTGTCGACGGCGTCCTGGTTTTCTGTACAGTAGCTAATGAGCATCACGGCTTTTAAGTGCGCATGTTCGTCCACCCATCCATTTCTTTTACTGCGCGTGGTCGTAAAAATTCGAAAAATGTTTCTTGCCACTGCGGATCAAAATGTAGGTTATCTATGGGTTTAACACCTTTGAGACTAAGATTAGCCCCCCAAAACTATTAAACATTTAGAGTATATTAGTATTTTTGGGCAAATATACTCTATAAACAGGTTAAGCCCTCCCAAAAACCAGACGCTAGTTGCACCACTGGAGATGAAACAAAAGTTGCGTTTTATGAGCAAAAAAACGGATTTGTGCGCTTCGGTACAAGACATTACCCATCGTCACCGAATGTTCACACGCGGGCACCAAATGGACTATCGACATTATCGGGGACTTTCCGTTCAAAGTACGGGAAGCACGGTGAGCGACGGTGAGCCCGTATCGCATTTGGCCATAGCTTTTAAATACTGCGCGAGACCGTAAAGATCCAAAAATGCTTCCAGATACTGTGGATGTAATTTTGGGTTATCTATGGTAGAAACCTAAAAAAATGGTATTTTTATACCAAGGGCGTAAAAATAGCACTTTTACGCCCGCGGCTAAAAGTTGTTGTCCGAGCTGCGCGAGTATAGTTATTTTTGTTGTATATAGTTTAATAATACACATCAAAGAGAACCGGTAGGAGAAAATTAGCCAGCTTTTAATGTTTCAAATTGTAATTAGTATATTTTTAACATATGTTAAAATAAATAAATTGTTGTTTTATCAAAAAAAAAATGGGGCTATATTTAATGTTGTTATTGTTTTATAAATTTATAAATGTGGGCGTTTTTAATACTTTTTTGCCCTAAGGCGTAAAAGTGCTATTTTACGCCCGGTCGTATAAACAAGTATTTTTACTGCACATGCGCAATCTTTTTTTTTCCTTGATTTAGTATTAAGTTTTAGATATTAGAAAATGTACCTGAAGGTCGTTTTTAAAGCCTAAAATTAAGGTTAAAATTAAATTTGTTTTATAAATACAGTGATTCTTAACCTATAGGCATAAACTTGGGAAATTATTTTTAAAGGTAAATAACTTATAATAAAAAATATAAAAATATCTTAAACCCTCCTTACCATGCATTGCCTTTATGTATAATTGACTGGCTGATTCTGCATACCTTTACATATCCTTTTCAGAATTAGAAATAAAGTGGTTTTTTGTGTGCTTTTATGCATTCGTATCAATTATAGCAACGATCCATATGGATCGTTGATTATAGGTAAATGTATTGTTTAATCCTATTTTTTATTTAAAAAGAAAACTTTGGTGTTTACAAAATATTTTGTCTGTGGCATCATGTATGAGATCTAAATGGTAGTGTTTAAGTTATTATTCATACTTAGTTCGATTAAAAATAAATGGACAATTGTTTTGCCATTCTGTTGGTAGGCTCATATAGCAAACATAAATTCTAAAAGCAATAATAAATAAAGTGAAGACCAAAGAATTTGAATAAAGTAAATAATAGTGTTATTGCAAAGAGGGCACAAAAGATTAATGTAAATTTCTTGTACTATAAGGGTGTCTACTAAATTATTGCTCAATTACTTTAACACTTGACTGGTAAAGTGTAATTTATAAACTATACTACACTTAGAGTAAATTATAGATTATGGTTTAATAATTGTACCTTTAAAAAAATTCAAAGAACAAAGAAAAACAATAATGGACATTAATAGATTTTGCAGGAAGTCAAGCGGCAAATAATATGGGGCGTCTCGATTTTCTTGTCTAGAAGATTTATATACTTTTTTGGTTTGATGTTTTGCAAACCAGATTCACTTTTCAGGTAATTTCAATTTATGAGAGAAGTTTTCTGATGCTGTAAGGTAAGTTAAAGCTATTTATTTTCGCAAACACAGGTCTTAAGTTATAATTTAAAATAAGTCATTTTTTATAAGAGAAGTTTTAATAAATATTTATGTTAGATCCTAAAAGCGTACAAGTTATAAAGTCGCTTACAAAAAGGAACAAGTAGTATAGTGATTACTTTTTGCTTATTATTACGAGATCACAATAGAAAGCAAGTTTTACCAATCTGTTTACCGGATAAAAACTATTTTATATTTACTAAAGAATTTAAAATAAGGTATTGTCACAGTTGCCTAAAAAATTATATTCAAGCAGAGACAACAATGATTCGAGTAACTGGTCCTAACAATTTGTCCATTGTATTTATCTCTTTCTGGTTTAACGCAAGTTCCAATAAATATGTCTTTGTCTTTCATCATGGCAGGCTATCGTAGATGGAGCAGTCATCGCTTTGCCCTGGTTGCCAAGTTGTTTACAATTTCTGCATGTAAACTTTAATGTCCTTGTTTGGATCACATCTAATTAAGAGAAAGAAAATACACCATGAATCGAATATTTTTAACTTGATAACGTTGCCTCAGGCAGTCACGCCGAAATGTTAATCGATATTTGTGTTTGATATTTTTCAATGGCCGATTTGTTTGGACAGTTTGTTTATATTTTCTGTGATTTATTGTGTGTTTCGTGGTTTTTTACCTTTAATTGGACTTTGAATATTGACTTTTATTAGTGATCATAGTGTATATATTACATTTGTGCTTTTCAACAGATAATTTAAGGTAATATTGACATGGTTATCTGTAAGAAAAAATCTTTATTAAAACCAAATAAATTACATTTTTAATTAGGTGTGTGTAATTATTGAACTAAACCCCAATATTTTATATTAATAGGAAACAAAAACAAGTACCTAACATTAAGGGCAAAAATAGCACAGCTATATAATTTGAATTTGGCAGGCAAACGATAAAGTCGACTCACGCACCATCTGTGTTTGCCTTCCTTAAAGACAGACAAGGAAGGCCCAGCAGCTATCTCTCTCTCGGATAATTTATTTACATTTAGTTGCTCGTCTCATTCTTGTGTCTGATTCAAGGCTATATTTATATTTAAAAAAATAACCTTAACATTTTTGACACCCTGTTTAATGGCATTTGGCAACTTTTTTTTAATGCACTTAAAGGTTAGTTATTAAAATATGTATTTTTAAATAATACAAATTTGACCAAATAATTATAAATTTTTTTCAAAATTTACAAAATTTCTCATTTTCCTATTTACAAAATTGGAGAAAAAAAGGTAATACAGGGTGTTTTCTAATTGAATGTCAATATTGAAGGAGGTGATTTTTAGGTTTATTCTAAGAAGAAAACTTTATATGAAGGTATGTCCTAAACGCCTTAACTTTTGAGATACAGGGTGTTAAAATTTTTTAAAAACAAAAAAATTTCGAAAACACTTATTTTAGTAGAAACTGTAATACTGGATATAAACCTTATTTTAATAAGTATTTATTATTTTTGTTACATAATTGCTAATTAAAAATTATAAAACCTAATTTTTAAAAGAAGAAGATCCCGCAATGCTTCTTTTATGCTCTAAAAATATGCAATTAAGTGAATTTATTTTTTTCTTGTAAACTAAACAAGATACGAAAAAAATTAGAGACCTAAAAGCAGTATTTATATTTGCTTAATCTAAAGAAAGCACAAAAAATTTACACACATTTACACAGTCAGGTGCGTACCGTTTTTTGTTGGAAATATTTCTTCAGTTGCCTCTCGAGACGCCACTAGACTTACTAAATGTTATGAAGATAGTAATAAATTACCTCCTTAATGACATTAATAATATTGCCAAATTAAAACAAAATTCGGTAAAGAATAGTTAGGATATTTAAAAAAAAAAGATTATTTTTTGAAAATTTTAACACCCCGTATCTCAAAAGTTGATGGAATTTTCTGTACGAAACGTCGGCAAATATCAAAGTGGTGATATATAGTGTTTTAAGAGTGATGAAAGGATTTAATTAAATTGAAAAAAATATCAGGTCCGTATTAAAAAAATTAAGTTGATGATGGTCGCCAGAAGCCGAAACGTCAGATTCAATATTTAATCACACTGAATTATAGAGCAGAAAAAGTGGCCATGAAAACGTATTTTTCATTTTATGTTATCTTAACAAATATAGCCAGGAAACAATAGAAACCAAAATTGAAAATTCCGGTTTTTTCGAATATCTTCGGAAGTACTCGGAATTTTTTAAAACGCAAAACGACATTTTATTGAGCATCAAATTGCGCAACTTTACCTTCATTTAACCGATTCTGTATCTCTTACGGTTTCCGAAATCCCAATGATGAGCGTCGAATTCGAGCCACCCTGTACATTAATTAACATGGTTTTCGAATTGTAATATCTAAAAAGCTTGTATAAGAACTGTCAAAACAGCGAAAATTCACAGAAACGCTCGTTATCCACTGGCGTAGCTAAGGAGGAGTGAGAGCGGTAGAGAGGGTAAGAACCCCCCAGAAAGGTTAAAATATATGTAAGGGTTATTACAAATAAGGTTGTGAAGTAGCAGTTTTAAGTGGAAAGACCTTGCACAATTTTTTGCTCTTAATTATTTTTTTGGCCAATATTTGATTTTGCCATACAAAACGAGATTCAAACATACTTCATTCATTGTATTACCCCTCCTCTCCCCCTTCCTACTTTCGTCTTAAACAAAATCCATATTTTTTATTAGGATTTTTTTTCATTACGAATTATAGGAATTTTGTTTTTGTAAAATTAATAATAAAAAAGTTTCCTGTATTATGTAGACAACTTAGGCGGACACGCTGTATAAGTCAGTATTTTTTCCCATTTTTTAAACGTAAATTGTAGTGCATAAATTTTAGTTAGTTTGTTCTGTGCGTTCAGACTATCTACCCAATTCCAAAAATAAACATAAAATTTCGAAAAAACAAGATAGTTATCTAAAGATTTCACCAAAATAACCTAATTACAAGAAAGTAGACATTTTTGACTTATTTGGTTTTTAATTTGTATTTGGATACATTTCAGTTTCCAAAAAACAACACATATCTCGTGTTGTTTTCTGGAGACACTGGAAAGATATTTCTTTTCTTTTGCCATATCTCAAGGCAACACAAGTGCTACCTATAAGACATTTATTTACCCCAGTGGCGTAGCGAGCTGGGGGCAGGGCCCCCTCGTTCATTCTATTTTAGCGCCCCCTCAATCAGTGGTACAGCCATACATTTTTCCTGGGACGGTTTCCGCAAGTACTTCAATTTTCAAATTTATTAAAATTATATAAAACTTAATATAAATCTAATAGCGCCGGCGCTGAAAGATCATTTAGTTGTTTGCGCAAAATAAAGCCATAACAAAAGACCACTATTGGAGAACAGAGGCAAAACGATTTAGCCCCAAATAAGCTTTGAGTCAGATTATGCTCTTGATGTTGACTTTGACACAGTTTTGAATAAAATGATAAGTGTCAAGACAGTGCCGTATTATCCATTAGGCTGACTAGGCTACAGCCTAGGGCGCCATGAAAAAAATAGGCGCCAGACAGGGAAGTAATAGGCGCTAGACAGGGAAGTTTCTAAAAAGGTTTAAGGTGGGGATTAGAACAAATTTTTCAGCCTAAAAATATAAAAATAAATAAAATAGACGCGAAAAGGAGGGAATGACCTTTTTTTGCTCATTAACACTGAAAATAAGCAAAAATAAGCACTATACAGGTGAGGACCTTTTTTTTTTGCTCTTCAAAAATGTTTTTAGTGGAAAATAGGCGTTCTGGGAATTCTAGCCTAGGGCGCCTCATACAGTTAATACGGCCCTGTGTCAAGACCACGACGGGCGTGTTTTCGACCAAAATCCCTTCGTCTACCTGCCCAAGAAAAAAGGCCAGATAAGGACATGTACATTTTCGACCAGGGATATTAAATTGTATACCTACCTTCCGATACTAAGTATGGCGCCCGACAGGCTAATTAAAACCGTTTTAGGCAATAACGAACGGTTAGTTCGTAAGCAAGTCCTTTATTTTAAATTTATTAATTAAATCCAAAACTAATGCACACTAACAAATGTATAGTTCTGGTAAATAAGTCCTTTTGTTATTCCTTTAATAAACTAAGACTAATACACACTTTATAAATCCACTTAAGAATTCTATTCCCACCTTTATCATTCTCAAATTACACACTTTATAAAAATCATTGATTTTTGCCAAAATCATGAAAAATTGCTTAAATTTCTACAAGAGCAAACTTTCATAAAAATATATTTTCTTTAGTTTTGGCGTAGGAGAAACTAAAATTTAATATGTAAAAGTCAGACCCAGAAATCGTGTTGACCGAAGTTATCTTTCATATTCTTAAATAATACCTGCATCCGTTTGGTCGAAAATGCGTATAAGATTACCCGCACCCTTTTACTTCTAGTCGATATTACATGTGTTTTTTAGTACTTGTTCAAAACTTGGTCAAAATTACATCCGCCTCAAGACCAGGCGTTTTCTGTTTTAAAAATATTTGTTTAATTTAAAATTTTTAAAGTGCGTTTTGTTTTAGTTAAGTCTTATTTTGTATTTGTTTTTGCAGAAATATGTTTTAAAAATGTTTTTTTATATTTATTAATTTTTAAAGTGCGTTTTGTTTTAGTTAAGTCGTATTTTATATTTGTTTTTGCAAAAATATATTTTAAAAATTATTTATTTATATTTATCGGCCATTAAACACAAAAAAATTAACAAAGGCTAAAAACTTTTCGATAAATAAAATTTTGCAGCAACACGTTTTTAGGAAATTAAAAAAAAGTAAATTTTTAAGAATATATTTTGGGGTGCATCCCCCGTGCATCCCTTAAAAGTGTGTCATGGCAAATTTAAAAATAATTGCACTTTTATCAAAATCGGCGAGGGTGACCTGGAATAGTTTTCTTGTTAGACTAATTTGCTTAAATAATACCAGTTACAAAAATGGGAGTGTATGTAATATGAGTCAAAATTTCAAAGCGTCCCACTAAAAATCGTCTATTTGATTTTAATGTATCTAACAACATATTTTGGTAGCTTTATAGGCTGAAACAAAGACAATTGTAGTTTCACTATAAACTCCCAGAACAATGCTAAATTTTTGGTCATCAGTTTGGACGCTGGCTTGGCTGAATTTATGAAGCGGCAAATTATACGTACTGTTTACGTGTGTACTCGATGGATACCCGCTTCATAAATTCCACGAAGCGAGTGTCTAAGCTGATGACCAAAAATGTAGCATTGTTCTGGGTGTCTATAGTGAAACTACAATTGTCTTTGGTTGAAAGTAATACCCTAAAATGGTTTTTGAAAATTTAAATTTTTCAAAAATTTATGGGTGATTAAAATTTTCGTTTTTGTAAAGACAATTGTAGTTTCACTATAGACACCCAGAAAATGCTAAATTTTTGGTCATCAGCTTGGACACTCGCTTCGTGGAATTTATGAAGCGGGTATCCATCGACTGAACTGATGACCAAAAATTTAGCATTGTTCTGGGAGTCTATAGTGAAACTACAATTGTGTTTGGTTTTTGACAATTTTATTTTTAAATAATTTTTAAAATCCTAACACATACATTTGTTGTTCCTTATAAATCGTTATTAGAATTTTGTCTTTTTGCAACATGAATATTTATACGCGGAAAAGAAAATAATCATACACTAACAATACATGTGTCTCGTTGAAAGTACTCATGCTTTGCTTAACTGCTTAAGTACGTTGGAAATTGCTACTGATTATTGAAAAATCAGATTTAAGAGAATTACCCTAATTATACCGTTTGCGAAGCACCTACCTCGAATTAAAACCCCGGAAACTCTGCGTACCTAAAAATTACATACGAATAAATTTGCGCTTAATAAGGACATTAAACAAAGGTTTTAAAATGTTGTTTCTAAAAAATGTTTGGTTTAATAAAAGTACCTAAAGTGATTCATATACGCTCCTATTAAAGCATTTTTTATAGTAAAGTAAAGTAGTAAGGCTAAATGCCATGGTAAGCGCCCTACCTACCTTTTAAAAACGAGCGAACAAAAACAAGGTATAAAGCCATTAATATACCGTAATAATTATCAAACATTTTTTTTTCTTTAGTAAAAGCATTTAAACTTAAAGATGGTATATTGTGTCATCAGATGTCGATTTTAGATATAATAGCACCTGTACATTACTTGCGGTTTAACCGGAAGTGATAAAAACTTAATTATTTTAAATAAAACATCCTATGTACTTTTTAGGATTTGAAATCTACAAGTCATTCCTGATATAAAATCTAATATACATATTATACGTAATCTCTCTTTTTAGTTTCAGAAAAAATAGCGTTTCAAAATTCCCAGACAAAAGCACAATATGCAGTTTTATGAAAAAACATATAAACATTACAAAAAATAAAAATGCTTAAATTTATTTGTTTAAAAGCCCCTATCGTCTAAGAACATTATAGTCGCGCTTGTGGCTGCTCCGGTTGTATCGGCAGCATCGATCTCCGGAGTTAAGCAGTGAAGTGCGCGCCTATAACTTGGATGGGTGACCGGCGTTGTCGGTTTTAGGCAACGGCACACGGTGTTCTGCTCGGGGGTGAACAAACGGACCGAGCAGCAATCATCCAAGTTATGGAATGAATGGTGTGTGAATGGGAAGGAGTAGGGGTCAAGGTACAATAAGCCTTCAGGCTGCAGTGCGCCACCTAGGGGGACGGTTGTCGGACCTGGGTGGGATGACCCCGAAAGGGCGAAAGAAAAAAAAAAAAAAGGACCATATAAAACAACTTCCAGTTGTACCGAAAGTGCCGTAAAATTTGAGCTTTTAAATATGATAACTCTAATAAGTTTAATGGAACATATATATGTTTAGGATTTCAATTCTACAAGTTATTACCGCATTCTCTCCGCGATCTTCAAATTGTGCGGTCACGTTTTGTAGAAGGCTACATAGCCTTCCCGGGTAGACAGCTGAAGGAGTTGTATGGGCATTTCTGTGCCTTTGGGGATCGAGGAAAGACTCACGCTAAATTGATAGCATCCTTCTTCTGCATGGAAATAAGCGCTGTGAGTGAAGATTCCTAAAAAACCGATGTTTTTAGGTTAGCGGGGTACACGTTTTTTCGAAAGGACGGTGGTTACCTCTACTGGAAGCGTCAACAAGTGACAGTGAAGGTTATGCACGATACCAGTAGCAGTTTTTGGATTGACAGCTAGAATTTATGCGTTGAATCAATTATTATATTGTTTCGAACAAAAATAAACATATGAACCGGAATTTCTGAGAGCGGATCATCCAGACTTTTCACGTACGAAGCCCTGGAAAGCATAGTCCGGAAGGGGAGAGCTGATTAATCGTCTTGCAACGGGACCAACAACAAAGAAAGCAAAGCAAAACAAGTTATTACCAATATAATAAAACCTATACCATATGCATAACCTATCTGTTTTTGTTGGATAGTAATTTCGTTGTTACTCGGTATATTGAGATAGTTTCCTTACCCCCATATTTTGAAAGTTTTTTTGTTTTCAGATTTTTTCCTTCGCTTACTCACAATTACCCAGATAGATTCCAAATTACATCCTTTTAGGTCATTTAAAAGTGGTTTAGGTTTTTCATCTATACAGGGTTTCTAAAAGGTGCGGAAAAATGGCACCACAAGTTACTGAGGCTAAGATATGACGATCCAACTTAACTTACCTTAGTTCAAAAGTAGATGGTTTTAGAAATACAGGGTATTAAAAATATATTTAGGATTTAGTTTATAAATCAGAATTTAATTTTAGTATTAGTAATAGTATTTAACTAACTTAAATTTAGATTTTTTTAATTATTATATATTTTAACTTTTTATGGCACATGCGCAATTTATATGTTTTTTTATTATTATATATTTTAACCTTTTTATGGCACATGCGCAATTAATATGTTTCCCTTAGTCTTAAGTTTTGGATTTTAGAGAATTTCAAGGTCGTTTCTCAAGACCAGAAAATCAATTTGATTTATAAACACTTCAGTTTAAATGTATGTTTTTGAATCTTGCTTGACTAATGCTAATACTAAAATTAAATTTTGATGTATAAACCCGGCCTAAATAGTTTTGGTGTTTTGTTACACTATTCGGCAGAGGGAGGTTTTCAAAGGTGAGAAATTGGACTCTACCATTAGTTTTGTTTTTAACTTTCAAGGTCGCCAACTGCGATATCTTGCACAGATGATCCGTGAAGTCTTAACGGACGTTTCGGGTTCTGGGTGTGTGAGTCATTTTTCCTTATTCCTTCTTTTTCTTTTTTTTCCTTTTTTACCCCCAAATTATGTAAAAACGATGGCGGCACACCCGGAAGTAAAATGTTTCGGAGGTAAAATACCCCTCCATTCGGATATCCGGGCGAGGAGTTCATCTGGGGGCTAGAATCGAAAAGTTTAATTTCCTTTGCAAATATATGTGGGCTTAACACCAATAATAACTCCGTTCATCATCACCTTCAGTCATCTTAGCCTCACATACTGTTTCTATCGGAAACTTAAATAAGTTTCAAAACTTTAACCAACCACCTTTTGTTCCCAAGCTAGGAACATATTTCGTCTTTTGGCCCACATGGTGGCATAGGTGCTTACGTTCGCAACAATCTGGCTTGTGCTTGAGTTTCCAATCTTGAATCGGGTAGGCCCGATATCCTTTGACTGAAACTTTTCCTTAGATCTTCTACCAAATTTATCTGCTGTTTGTATCGGTCCCCATCTAATAATTCTTATGTCGAATTATTTGACTTCCTTTCAACAAAGATTGACAGCATAATTTCTCAGTTTCCATCGGCCGAAGTAATCGTACCTGGTGACCTTAATGTCCATAATAAGGATTGACTATGCTCTTCAAAAACTGACCCTCAAGGAGAAGCAGCCGAAATCTTCGCCGTCAGTAACTCTTTTACCAACCTTATTATGGAACCCTAGAGTCCTTAATAATAGTTCAAATCCCCTAGATCTCTTAATTACCTCCAACACCAAACTCTATCAAGCATCTGTCATAGCTCCCTTAGGTTGCTCAGATCATGATTTAGTTACTTTATCGTAATCTGCACATCCCGAGGTAAATAAATGCATTCAACCACACACCGTATGATGGCACTACAACTCAGCCGACTCGGATGGCCTGAGAGACTTCTTCGACACATAGCTCTGGGATTTCACCTGCTTTTCTTCTCATGATCCTTTCGAAATTTGCAGGCAACTAACTGAATCAATTCAATCGGGCATTAAAACCTATATTTCACACGCCATAAAGAACCACAAACTATCCAATAACAAAAATGGTTTTCTAAATCTTGTGATAAAGCTAGACTTCTAAATGTTTAGGCTCACTACTTACCAAGATATGACAACACCGAAATTCTTTTAAAATTTGGGAACAATGCTGATATCACTAATTAATTAGGCATACCAAAAAACCTTTAAATACCAAATTTTGTAAACATACCTTTAGGGGTTTTAAAGATATTTAGGCCCTTAATTAGTTTTTGCGGAAAGTGTAATGTATCATATCTTAACAACTAATAGGGACAGAATTTAGAAACTAACTAAATTTAATTTGTCCAATTTAATGCAATAAAAATAAATTAGGTATTCCATTTAAAAACCTGAAATAAATACGTGGAGCACAAAACGAGAAAATCTGACAATCTGACCAAATGTGGTAAATGTAGCTTTAGCGGTTTTAAAGATATTTAAAAGTTGCAGTACTTTTTACTAACCCAGTGCTAGTCACCTAAATATTAATAAATACATTATATATGTATGTGATTCATCCAAAACAATTTTTTTCCTAATTAAGTACGACTTTCGGTTAGTACGACGTAATATCAACGCTCCCTTAGCCATCGTTATTACCGGATTCTACTGTAGAAATATCGAAAACGCTCATTGAGCGAAAATAACGCACACTACGCGTTATGGACGAAGATAAATGACCAAACACCGAAATTAAATAGTTTTTCGTTTTATGGTCGTGAATTCATGACCGCATCGCGTTGTGTTCATTTTAGAAGCAACCACAACGCGTTCTGTTCGTTTGAAGAACGACCATAAAACGATGAATTATTTATTAAAAGAGACCACATACTTAAACATCTTAAAATATAGTGAAAGCGCCATAAATTTTAAAAATAATTACATAACTTAAGATTTAGTTAACATAAGACAGTTCAAAAGTTGTAAATATTCTTAAACATGAAAATAATAGGTACTTCGTAATTTTAAACAAGTAAAAAGCTATAACAAAAAATAATAGTTTTAAACAAATAAAATAAGTAATTTTTATTTAAAATAGATAAACAACTTAATTGTAGATTGAACCACATTGTAACAAATTATTTGTTCTTACAAGAGCTACTGTTGTGGCACTTGGAGTTGCATAGTACTTGCTTAGAACGGCAATGGCATTTATTAGTGTTAAAACAACGCTTACAATGACATAACACAAATCCTTGTTTGGAGCCTAAAGATAAAGCTAAAGCTTTTCTTAAAGTTAATTAATTGCTTGGGACATCCGATTGATCAATAAAGTTGGAATCAGCAAAAGTAAACTCATTTCGACCATACATTCGCACGAGTACACCTTCTTTAGTGCCTAGTTGGTACATACCAGACTCATGTACACTTAAAACCACAGCCAAAACATTTATTGGCGCCAGCCTGCCTCTGTCAACATCTGGCATTTAAAACGACTCACTCTGCTTGAAGTCAAACTAACAACTAAAGTACAAACGTGAAATGGTGCACCGCATTAAGGAAACTAGTTAAGACAGGAAGAATCCGGTGTTCGGTTGATTTAAACCATCCACTTCGCGTTGTGGTCGCTTCTAAAATGACCACGACGCGTTGCGGTCATAATTTCACGACCATAAAACGAAAACTTATTTTATTTCGGTGTTTGGTCATTTACCTTCATCCATAACGCGTTGTGTGCGTTATTTCCGCTCATTGAGTGTTTTCGATATTTGTGCGTAACATATGTATATTTAAAAGATAAAATTCGATTTTGAAGTTTGCTCACCCGCAAAGTATTTACAGGATGGTCCAATAAATCATTCCCTAAAACGATTGTATCAATACAAGCATATTTATGATGCTTTAAACCATAAAATATATATGCCAAAACAACCTAAGGTAATTTTTTACCACCGTTATGACTTTTTAAGGTAGGTTTACATCTGACATTTATTGCATGATATTTATGTCAAACAGAAATTCTGGCTAATGTAAACAAAGAAAAATTTCTATCGGACATACATTTTTGACCACAACCACTTGACAATGGCTGAATACATTACGTGCGAAAGACAAAAAACAAAAATAGAATAAAATATAATAAATTTTTGACCGTTTACATTAGCCAGAATTTCTGTCTGACACCAATTATCATGCAATAAATGTCTGATGTAAGCCCACCATTAAGAAGTTTGGATAGTTTAGGTGTTTCGAACAGTCCTATTAGATATGCCAAGTTAAAATTATAAAACAAATCAAGACACGCGGTATAGTTAGTGTTTTCCTTTTAGGGTCTAGAACCGCCCGATACCAAAGTGTTCCTTTTAATTGCAATTTATTGTATTTTTGACAGTTTTGACACTCTTGACAGTTTAAGAACGGTTTCGGGTGGTTCTAGAGCATAAAAGGAATACAGCAAGTGTGTCAAGCCAAGTTTAAGCAAAGGAAATGGCTACACCGCCGCGTGTAATATTACGCCAAGTTTATAAATCAGAATTTAATTTTAGTATTAGTATTAGTATTAACCTAACTTTAATTTAGCTATTTTTTGGTGACTATAATTACCTACATTAAAAGAAAATAAGTAATTAAACTTGAATGAAAAGAAATTACCGGTTTTAACCTTTTTATCGCACATAAGCAATTCATATTTGTCCCAATTTTAGTCTTAAGTTGTGGATTTTAAAGAATTTCAAGGTCGTTTCTTAAGACCAGAAAATTAAATTTAATTTAGAAATACCTTAATTTAAATGTATGTTCTTGAATCTTATGACTTATGCTAATACTAATACTAAAATTAAATTGTGATTTTTAAACCCGGCCTTACACGAACCACATGGTGCCACTTTTGACCCCTCCATAACTAGAAATCTTAAAAAATACTTATATGAACTTCGTTGGACCATGGGGCCACCAAACAATGTTTGTCTGCCAAATATGGATGGTGGAGGGAGGATAACCATCTTTTATGGCGGAAAAGTTGAAAAAGTGGCCATCGGAATGTAGCAAATTGGGATGGCGCCACAGTAGCCAGTGGAGGGATTTTGGTATTTCTTTCCTTTTTTATTTTGTATCTATCTGTCCTTGTTCATTTTCTATCTCACTCTAATAATTCATTCTAATTGGTTAAAAAATCTTCTCTGGCTAGTTGCTCCTTTCGACGGACACTTTTTAAAACATTCAGATGGTTATCCTCCCCTCCACCATCCATACTTCTAATACAGGGATGGTGAACCTATTCGTATCAACATAACGTTTTTGTACAAAAATGTAAAATTATGTCCTACGCGTGGCATAAAATACTTTTTAAGTTAAGTAAGTAAAAATTTGAGGAGCAAAAAAGTCCTCAACGTAAAACTTCATCAAGCCATGAAAAAGGGGTTCTACTTCATCTTTGTCCCTTCCGGCCGGTATATCCAATATTCCCAAAAAAAGTCAAAACATCGCGTGTACGAAATTTTACCTCGCGTGCCATTTGTGGCACGCGTGCCATTGGTTCGCCATCCCTGTTCTAATAGGTACCCAAGTAACATATAAAATCCAGCTTTTACAAAATGAAGAAAGTTATGTTTTATATAATTAACCTTTGGTATCTGGTACCTACCAAAGCCACCATGAGTCTAACTTAATAGTCTCCCATTGCTTCTACTTATGTTGGGAGCATCCGCTGACAAAATGACGAAGGTGTGCCGCTCAAGGCATCTAAGACTCTCGATCGCTATTTTTGAGAGAACAACTGCGGTAAAAACGGTTTATATCTATTGCAATCCATCTAGGAGCTGCAGGGTGATTTTCAGATTTTGCCCATTTTTAGAACTTTTTTAACTCGTTTGCTATTAAAGTTATAAAAAAAAACTTTGGATAGGTTAATTGTGTAGTTTTTTTCGTAAAATATTTTGCTGTAGTATTAGTTGTTTTTTATATTTGGCAGTTTTTCAAAAGTTACCCAATTTATGTTTTTCTTATGGATCACCCTGTACCTACCCTGTTTGTATTTATGTTTATCAGGCTCTCTTTGAATATTTTAAAAATATACAGGGTAGTCCCTAAGTAATGGGCGAAAATACAACTGAGGAATTGCGATGTTAAAATATTGCGATTTAACTACCCTTACCTTAGCACAAAAAGTTGATATTAACTGAGATACGGGGTTAAAGTTCAAATAATATTTTTAAACTTTCACCATTTCCAAAATATATGATACGTTTTGACTATTGTAAATAAACTCGCTATTTAGGGTTTTCTGACAGGATCTATTCATATATGATGTAAATTTTTATGTGTTAACTAGAGGACGCTACCCAAACTCCTTGAATTTTTACAAAATGTCGTTGCTTTTTTGTGCTTCCCTGTATGTACCATCCGTGTAAAATATTGAACTCTCCAATGCTTTTTACACAAAAATGTATACCTAAAAGCAAAGGGAAATTTACTGGTTAACTTAAATGATACATACAGAGTAGCACAAAAAGTTGGGAAGTTTTGGAAAAATTTAAAAGTAGGTGGCGTCCTCTAGTTAATACCTAAAAACAATAACATCAGATATAAATGAGTTATGTCAGAAAACCTCTAAATACCAAGTTTTATTACAATATTTAAAATGTGTTAAATATTATTGAAATAATTTGAAAAAATGTTTATAACTTTGACGCTCTGTAACTCAGTTAATATCAACTTTTATACTAAGGAAGTTTAGTTAAATCGCAATATTTTAACGTCACAATTCTTCAGTTGAATTTTGGCCCATTACTTAGGGACCACCCTGCATACAAGTACGTATTTTTGTATTTTACATTTTACTAAAAATAAGCATGTTTTATGCTTGCTAATTTGCACCTACCCTGTATTTGTACTACTTTGTTTTTTGAGTTTAAAGATAAGCAAAACAAATTTATAAAACTTAAAATTTGCTGCTTTAAGTACGTTCCATATCTAATCCCTAGTATACCTATAGTTTTATAGCGTAAACTGAAAAATACTTACCCATTTATATTTATTTATAGACAATGTTTTTGATTTTAAACTAAACCACACATAAAAAAGTGAATATAATATTACAAGGAAAAATATAAAGGGAAAGGCAAAATAAAATAAAAGTGCATTCAGTAAAGTATATTTTATGTACAGAAAAAATAAAACATCAGACCAATACCATAGATGTAGAAGCAGATAACTATAAAAGAAAAAATGCAGTTTACGTTCCTGTAACTTACCAGCAGACTGAATCTTTTTCTAAAATCGTTTGTGCTATCAATTTCTGGAGCTATAACTTCTACGCTGTTATATACTTCTAGACGATCTAAAACCTCACCCTCCACACCATTATTTGATCGTCCTATTCGGTTTTCACTGGTCTCGTTTAAGTTATTACAATTTATCTGCAAACACAAATATTTTTAAAACTTAGAACCTTTTACAATATGTAATAATCATGTTTTTATCAAAACTATTCATAAATAGAACAATAACCATTTTTATAGAGGTTCAACATTGTGTTTTCTATTAATTGCAAAAATTTACTTTTTTCAATGAAACAACTTGTCTAATATATTACTAAAAAAACTATTATTTAAAAGATCTATTAACGAGCTTTAAAAAAAAAGGCAACATGTTATACGTTCAATTTTTATCAGTTTCGTAAATATGGCCATCCTTAGAAATTTGTTAGTAAAATGTCAATTTTTAAGTAAAACACTCCGTATTACCATTAAATAGATATTTTAAAGGGCTTTAAAAAATACCAAATCTAATCTGTCTATCTGTTATAGTTTTTAAAATATAGCCATCCAAATCAAAAAAATAGTAGATATAATGTCCATTTTATGGACGCACTAAACTTAGTGCTTAGAAAGCTGTAGATATAAAATTTAACATAATTTTCAGATTTGGATAGCCATATTTCCAAAACTAAGAAAGATTGGCATATTAAATGTAATATTTTTGTTTAAAATATCTATATAATGATAATCCATTTTAGAGGGTTTTTTATTGAAAAAAGGACATTTTTGCAATAAATCGAAAACACGATCTTTTATTTTTTTCTATTGACAGTGCCTTAATCAGCGAAAAAATTCTAAAGACTACGTATCTCTAATAATAAAGAAGCTAGCAATTAACTTAAGTTGATCACCCTGTATGTTAACAAGAAATAAAACAGGGTTTTTAGAGTGTGGTATCTTCTTAAATTTTAAGTTATCTAAACGAAATAGACTCCTTTGCTTTTAAGAAGAAATGTTATCTTCATCTTACCCTAAAACCTAAGTGTTAGCTAAGCTTTCACTGGGTACATTTGACCTACCCAAGTATATACAAAAGGTTGTAAATTACAATTTGTCAAAAGCTTAACACCATTCTAGAGTAGACATCAGATTTCCGGGTTAGGTTGGTAAATTATTGTTTCACAATTATCTTAAATAGTAAGTTGGTTCTGGTTAATTATTGTTCCAAATGGATTCACTTATTTCCACCGAGTACAAAAATAGCTACAGTTCTTGGATTCTACGGTTGCCGTTTGGCACCACGGTTCAAAAACACACTGTATATAATAATTATAAGAGCATAAATTAATAACAAAAATATTTAAAAAAAGAACAGTTTATTTGTAATATTTAAGATAATAAGGCATCTCATGCATATAATATTATCAGCGTACAAATAACTCATAGTAAAGTCACTCTGCCATTAGCACGAATCACGTAATATAGAGGGTGTCCGTTAATTGTTGGTACACAGAAAAACCACGGATCCCTTATACCAAAATATGAAGATTAAACCATACATACATATATCCAAAAGTTGCTTATAAGGAAGATACAAGGTGATAAAGTGAAAAAATATTTTTAATTTATTTCGATAACTTTTGATACGTTTGGAATATTTTAATAAATTCGGTATCTAGGGGTTTTTAGACATGAGTTTTTCAGATCTGATGTTATTCTTTATGTGTAAATCAGAAAGGGCTGACTACAGTATTTAATTTTTTCTAAAACGTCCCAATTTTTTGTGCTACACTGTATGTACCATCTAAGTAAACTAGTAAACTTCTCAACGAGTTTCTACACAAAAAGGTATACTATGTAAGAATGGCTCTAAGTAACCGTTTTCAAGATATTTGAATTTAGGTGGTTAAGTACAATGAGAAAATGCCTTTAAAACCAGCATATTAGTCATAACTACAACTGCCTCATGATATTACGAATAGTTTAATGTATTCTTCCATACACTTTTTGGTTGTACTAAAACACTTAAATGCAAATATCTCAATAACGGTTGCTCGGATCCATTCTTATAAAGTATACCTTTTTGTGTAGAAAGCATAGCGGAGTTTACAGGTTTACTTATATGGTACATACAGAGTAGCACAAAAAGTTGGGACGTTTTAGAGAAATTTAAATGATGTAGCTGGCCTCCCGTAGCTTACACATAAAAATAATATTAGATCTGAATTGCTCATATCAAAAACCCCTAGACACTAAATTTAACTAAACTATTAAAAATATAACAAAAATTATCGTATCCCTGTATTATTATTAGCTTTTGGATATACGTATATACGTGTTGTTTGGTTAAATCTCAATATTTTATTATAAGGCATCTGTGATTATTTTGTGTATCATTATTTAGCCGACACCTTGTATAACCAATTTATTGCGAATACCGCGTCAATGTTTTGACCCCAGAGTGGAGCTTCGGTTTCATATTGATGCACTTGCCCAGTTTGCAAAACTTAATTTGTAAATATTTACTAAACATCACTTTCAGGATTTTAATTTAATCAATCTATCATACACGCCACAAAACAACAGAAAACCAGAAAAAATTATCAAAACATTATAAGACACTAAGAAAAACCAGATAAACTAGAAATAATTCAAGAAGAAAACATGCCGAAAGCCGGTTTTGATCAAATATGGCCGACATTCCAGGTTTATTTTATTTGGTTACTGTGATAACCCAAGAATATTCAATATTGCGCAAACGCACCAATACGAAATTTTTGGCCACACCAGGGCCATTTTCTAATTACTTGGCAGCTTACAATATTTATTGGTTATATTTATATATGTGGCACGAATACGCCCGACAATGGTGGTCCCTTGCATCTCGTCCCCGCTGCACACTGAAGGGATTAATTTAGGTAGAGTGGAAACGGACGAAGCTTACCAGCAAAAGCAACACACCCTAAATTCAAATGCGATGTCGGCAGCGCTTTACTATGGACAATTGAATGTGTTGCTGTACTGTGAAACTACTATGAGTTATTCGTACGGTGATATTACTTACTTTACTGCAAGTACCCCTACATATCTGCAGTCGACACCGTAAATGTAATCGATCCCTGTCAGGAAATTTAAAAGCAGCAAATCTTGCAACCGCCTCTTGATGTCGCATAGAGGCAATTGGTCGGATAGGTCCAAATTTTGGAATAGGAAGTAGCGTTTCATCTGTAGGGCATCCGTATTCATCAAGCAATTTTTGGGAGGAATCTCCTAACCCATCATGTGCTAGGCAGTCGACTATCCTCCAACCTATTCTGGCTGTAAAAAATATTTTAAGGATATACGTGAAAAACTTTAATTTAAAAGTAAATTAGAGTTATTCACTAAACATTTAAAAACAATTTTAACATTTTAGAGTACCTAACAGGTGAAAACCATTATAATATCTGTATTTAAAGCCCAAAAAATTAATTTTTGTTAAAAAGAAATCAGTATTTTAGCTTTATTATGTTCACAAAATCCGCTTTAAAAAACTGATCAACATGATTTTGGTCCTTAAGTTTCCAGAAGGACAAGCAGCATTTTATCTGAAGTAGTCCCAAACTTTCCACTTTGTTCCCCCTTACCTTTTAAAATTTTAATAAAAATGACGTACACAGAAAGTCTTTTAATTTTTAAGTTAAAACTTTGGATTCAGTTGTTTTAGCATTTGTTATTTTTAAATTAAAGTGACCCATTATAAAAAATAATCGCTGTTTGTTCTTTCTTTTAATTATTTGTAAGTTTTAATTATTTTCTTAATTCTAAAAACAAAGTTAATATAAACATAGGTCTAAAACGATCACAATATAACTGAACTAAAAATAGATAGAATTGGGGTTTCTTTTTAGTTTAAAATGAGGTCTTATGATTTGAGTATAACTTGGAGCACTTAGAACACTTCCCTATAATACACCTTTTGATTAATTTATTCACACAATGTTTCGGGCAGTACTATCTCTGTCCGTTCTCAAGTGTAAACGTTTACACTTGAGAACGGACAGAGATAGTACTGCCCGAAACGTTGTGTGAATAAATTAATAAAGACAATGGAAGTCCGAAATTCATCTTTTACTACTGAATTATTGTCTTCCACATTCACACCTTCTGATAATACATTTTTGTTACTGGTATATACCAGTCGCTTAACTTCTGGCAATTTTATTCCCTTTTTTACGATTGTGTCATCATAACTTGTAATATACTTAGTTTTTGCTTAGCTTTACATAAAAAGGTATTCCTAAATTACTTATCTAATAAATAAAAAGAAAATTACTATTAAAATCAAGTGTGCTCTAGCCTATTGAGCTCTCTGTGCTAACACATGTCCAAATCAAAATTACCAAAGACCCATAAAGAAAACTAATTTATAAATACCAAATACAACTCAAAATTAAGTTTTATGTAATTTTCAGTTAATCTGTTTATTTCTTAAATTTTTTTCTTAAAAATGCTTCTTATACCAAGGTTTTTAAAAACTGCTAATACGTAGTGTTAAAATATCGACCAAAACATTATTTTTTATTTCAATACTCTAGCTTTAAACTTTGACATAAAATTTAATTCTCAACAAAATTAACTTTTACATTTTTGCCCTAATTTCGAAAATAACAGTATTTTAGTCTTGGTAAATTTTCATATTTACAGTAACAACTTGCCATGTATATTGCCGATTGTGGAAAAATTTTGTATTTCGTAGTTTTGGACCATGCGACCAGTTTTCCCAAAATGCCGTTAAAAAATTCAAACATTTTTGTCTATTTGGCATCCAACTGTCTTAGGACACGCTAAATAATAGAATAATTCATGCAGCTTTTTGATCATATTGTCAGATAATTATCACCGTGTTGCTTGTTGTCTTTTTACCCCCAACACTTAAAGCTAAAGCCCTGTACACGGTGCAAGATTCTCATTTCAAAAATTGGGTAAAAGTTAACAAAACAGTAATGATTTGTGACAACATTTTTCGCAGCAATTACTTAATAAAAATAAATAAGATAAAACTAAAAATATTTCATAACCTTTATAAGCAGTTTTTGCCATTAAGAACAATTTTTAAATTTTTATATATCTGTCTTTTTAAAATTTTGGGAATTTACCTTTTTTAATAAATATTAAACATAAAAAAAAAACAACAAAGTTTGTTAGTTTTCAATCCAATATGTTTGGGTAATTGTCAAGTTGCGGCAACTCCGGTTTTAAAGAAATTTGACATACAATGAGTTAAAAGTCAAACTAACCTCATTTTTTCTTTATTCGGCCTTCTTTTGAAAACAATTCTTGATTTAAAGCTAAATTGGCACACAATGTTGGATTTCCACCATTTAAAAAACAGTTATTCCATTTATTTTACAGCTCTTTTTATTAAATAACAATGCTTTACTTTCAATCATTCCAATCGCAATAGCTTTTGGCGGTATTATATGTATATGTATACATATAGTTCCAGGGTTTAGAGGTTGAAGCTTTGGAATTATGAGAAAAAGGTGTTAGATAAATTTAAAAAAGGAAGGTTTGTAAGGGTGTTAATATAAATATTGTGTGCCACTCAGTGGCGGCGCCAGGGTGGGCGCGGTTTTGCGAGCACCCAACCTAAATTGCTCTCGCCCAACCGTTTGCCAAACCTGCTAATTGAACGCAAAAAGTCATGTTCCAAAAACCATTTCACTTCATATAAATTATTTAGTCAGCTCATATTCAAGTAATCCGAATTATGGAATTTTTGAATAAATGATCTATGGTCGCAATATTAAAAATTACCAGTATGTTGCGCTATGTTATAAGAAACGGATTTTAGTGTAAAATTTAAAAATAAAATAAAATATCCTAATAAAATGTTTAATTCTCTAATTAACGCCACTTTGTTTTTGAAAATACCGTACAAAAAACAGTGCGGTTTTGATGAAATTGGCTTGAGTCTAGAACGGTCTTGCCGATATACATAAAAAAAATGGCGTTAAGTAGGGAATTTAAGAACTTTTAAAACCAGGTGCTACATGACTTACACTTCTATTTGCCAAAAAGTAGCTTAAGTGACACCATTTTACACAAATTTTACCCAATCTCGATATCTTGACCTATTCAAAAGTTAAGGGGAGAGAACTTTTAAAAACCGCAATGTATGTACAAATTGGAGCTAAACCTCAAACGCCTGTAACTCTAGAACGACTGGACCGATTTTTACACATAAAATGATGATAAACCAAAATTCTTTTGTGTCAAAGAGTAGTTTAAGTAACACCTTTTTTCCCTTTTACCCGATCTTAATAACTTGTCCCATTCAAAAGATAAAGGGGGAGTAAGATATATTTTGGTTTACACAGCCTTCTAAACAAACAATTTTTTCGATAATCGTTTGTTTTATCACAAAAATGCAAAAACTAAATATTTGATTTTTTGTGCCATTATGCTGGTGTAGCTTAACTTTTAAATTGATCTTACACATAAAGTTTTGGTCATCAACAGGCTTTAGGGATGTGCAAATTTTCGTGAGGTTTGATGCGAAAATGATGCCACAGTTTTTTACCCAATTTGCGATGATTGCAGGTTAAAGGGGGTTTTGGTTTCCAGTTTATGGGACCTTAAAAATGAGCTAAAATATTTGTACCGAATATTAAAACGTCCTGTATTTATATAATAACAATATTGCACTGCACATTTTACTGCCTACCCTCTAAATTTCTCTGCCGGATATCGCCCAACTTGCTGCTGGCGCCGCCACTGGTGCCACTTTACCTTTAAATCATAAATTCTGTGCAAAAAGATGGGAGAATATAATAAAAATATTATTAGTTTGATTTTCAACTTTAATGATGGATATCTCGAGAACAAAATGTTTTCGATTTTTTTTTAATGAGTGATCAGCGCTCCAAAACAAAATCCGGAATTGCCGCAACTTTCTAGTCAATTACCCATTTTTGAAGTAAAACGTCAAATTTAAAAATATTTTATACCAAAATTATTTTTTACCAGGTAATGTTGATTTAACAGTTAGAAGAACCGTCTCTCCAACTTCAACTGTGCTATCCAATCTTTCGTCATTGTTTTCTGGAATAATTTCCATCCAGGCTCTAGCTGCAGACATTGCTTCTTTTAGCTCTTCTTCCAATTCTTTTTCATTTAAATCTTTTGACCATCCCTCGTCCATTAAGCGTCCCACCCTATAAATAATATGAGAATAAATTTAATAAAATAATTTAATGGTAATTTTGATTAAAACAAATTTTTTATCTATGTTTTTATTTTCACATACTTATTTTAGGTAAGGAGAATAAATTAAAAAATATAAATATGTAAGCCAAAAATATTGCATTAGAATTGGTAGGACATTTTCAAATAAACTTAACCAAAGACAATTATAATTGTCTTTGACTTAAAGATATTAGATTTTTAAAATCGTTTTGTTACTTATTTACAGTTAATTATAAAAAAAAGTATACATTATATAACATTTTTTATTCTTATCATCTAAGCTTTACAACCCAGTAGGTCTCTATAATCAATTTTAGGCGTTCAACCAATTATAACCGCGGTAATAATCGGTGACAACTTTGACGTATAATACATTGTTTAAACGTCAACATAACCGATTTTTAGCCTAATTTTATCTTAAAAATATATTTATACAAAATCATAACTTTGAATTATTCTGAAAACAAACAGTAGTTTCTTTTTGCTTTTTCTCTAAAAAAATGTTAAATGTGTCTTGTTTTTAGGTCAGTCAAACTACATCAATAAAAAATCTTTGATGTACATATGTTGTTGGTTTTTATTTATTTTATGTTATAATTATTATAACCAGCAGGTGTGCATAATATTTTATATGACAGAACATGTTGAACTATTTTAGATGTAACTGTTTTTCTTCGCAGGTAATAAAATTAGTGATGTTTCTCTTGCAAATATTAAAAGGAAATATACATTCAGTGTAACAGTTAGGTCGTTAATATAATAAATTCCAAAGATGTTGAGGTACTGCAAAAAGTATTCTTTAGCTTTAAGGAAAAATGGAAATGGGTATGTTAAGTATTGATAATTTTAAATCTTTTTTTTTTGTTTTAAAACATCTTTTAAAGCGGGTGTAACAAACGGAGTAATGTTTATTTTACAAAGCTGCATTTTACTACTAAAAAGTAATTTAAAACATTTTTGGAAAAAAAGGTAACAATGCAATTGCTAGGTCGTGTTGAAGTTTCTTTATCTAATATTACAAAAGACAATATATATACTGTACGTAATTGCAAAATAATAAAATTGTTAACAACAACATATTTATTAACACATTTGTCTTAGCTCTTGCTTTTCGTATTAAGGCAAATTAACAAATTATGCTTTTTAAATTGGTTGTAAGGGTGTTTTAAAATACACTAAGAGTATTTTACGGACATATTTTAAAAGACAAAATTTATTTTTCTGTTAACATAATTGCCCGAAGAAAATTAACAAACCCCTGTAATATTACATTTTCTAAAAATAATTATTAATTTTAATGCTAAAATAAGCCTTTTCCTCTGTAAACATGTGTTTAAAAATTGACACCATCTAAGGTAAATTCATCGAGAGTTAAAAGAAAACGATGCTTTTGAGTTGTAGCTACTAGTTCGCATTAAATCTAATGAACATTTACAAAACCCTAGTATTTTACACGATGTTTTTTTTGTCCTAGGTAAAAACCTATATTTATAGGGAATTGACTTAGGGGGCGTCCATAAATTACGTGAGGTGTTTTTCCCATATTTTGGACCCCCATCTCCCCCATTGGTCAAATAAGGTAAGATTTTCTTTAAGCACCTCCCCCTATTCAGTATCACGTGAGATTTATGAGAGATTTATGATGGGAATACAAAAGTCTGAACTTCTCGTACTTAAATTGATTTTATCCTCAAAAAACAGCAATAAAAAAGGTTCTCTATCCAAACGCAACAATACATCACATTTTCTTGGGGGAGGCCTGCCCCAAAATTTAATACAATTTTCACAGACCCTCCTCCCCTCACCGTGAGATTTGGTAAGAGTTTTCTCGACCCCTCCCCCTTATTTCATTGCCAAAATCTAACGTGTACAATATTTTTTGTAGAATAACATTTTTTTATTTTTTGACGTTTTTTTAAATTAATTAAAAAACTAAACGCATAAATAAATAAAAACTAGATCTCAGAGTGGTCAAATCCATATCTAATTAAGAAATTAATAATAAAGGCTATATTTCACTGCAGAATTTCCTCAAAGGAATACAAAATGAACACGCCAAAAAATGATTTATATTTCTTTACGCGAAAACCATATATCAAATAAAAAAGGCACAAAATCAAGTTTTTTCAAACTAAATATTAATTTTAAAAAATCCATTTATTTTAGAAGAATGCTAAGTAGCTTGCCATCTTTTTCTTAAAAAATATTTACCTTAAACCCCTTATGGAGGACACTGGTAAATATTTAACTTTTTTGTCTGCCAAAAAATGTTTGTTGTGGCGTCCACTAATTTTTTTTTATTATTGATATTATACGTATTATAAAAAAATATTTGTAACACCCCGTAGTTTAAAAACTAAGATGTTATGTGTTCATATGGATTTTTTTCTAATTTTAATTGTAGAATCACCCATTAAAGTTTGTCGGTTAAATTACTGGAAACCTTGTATAAAATTATTTCCTTATTAAAATTAAAACTTAATTTTTTAATAAAATTCAAATAAAATAAGTAATTTAATATTTATTACCTGTGGTTAACATTTTTGGATTTAATTTCTCTTTTTAATGCATTAAATAAAGACTGACTTTTGACCAAAAAGCTTCGTCCTGAACCTCACAGTGCACCAATTTTTCTTGATCTGATATTTGCCTCAAATATCTATCTTGTTGTAGTACCAAGCCCACCGTGTAGAACATAGAAGCTGTTCCATTTTCATCTGTCGAAGATGTTAGTCTCACACCGCATCCAGAGGTTGGTAGATTTATTGTAATCATGTTTGATAATGTACCTAAAATTCCATAACTTTATTAAATATAGTTTTTAATTTAATAATAAATTTGTACTGAAACCAGACAGACCAGATAAAAGTTGATAATCAATTGTCTGAGAAAATCAAAATTAAAAGAGGTATCCGTCAGGGGTGTATACTGTCTCCGCTGTTTAATAATTTATTTATTTATTTATTTATTTATACAGTATCTACAGCTTTCGCCATTTACACTAACTATTCTAGGTATTGATATAAAATTTAAAAATACATACATTTAACTAGTGCATAACTAATCTAGTACAACATACATCACTACACTAAACTACTACAATAAAACCATTTGCTTAAAAATATGAATACATAAATAGAAATACTCTCGTCCACAACTAATTCCATTCATACTTTCGCCGACGATAGTACCCTTCACTCCAGTTTTCAGGTTCCTAAACCATCACTAATAGTCTAAGATCCCGCTGCAAAAACACTACGTTCATTACGTTTTGAGCAAAACACACATTTCTACATACGTTTATGAATAGGAGAATACATTGATCAACACGCAGCCAGTAAAAAGTGGCCGCAAGTAATTTTAATTAAATTAATGTTAATTAATTTTCCAAAAAAATTTCGTTCACTTCTCTTTTAAATAAAATGTCATCCACATCATAATAATGTGTGTAAAGAATTCAAAAATCTATAGGAGCCGTTGCACGCTCGGCCGCAACTACCTCGCAGCCAGGTGTAAGCAGGTAATATTTTGATTTATTTATACGTTCATGACTTACACGCTTGTTTATTACATCAAATTAAAGCTAATTTTTTTCTAATATTATGATATGCCGCTGCCTGTGATAAAAAAGCCGCAAATTAGGGGTGCCATTTGTTAAAGTCGCGAGATATTCGAGATAAAGTGAAAGAGAGTTAGCGCGCAACGCCACTTGTTAGATGAGGATGGTGAATGCCAGCTGTGTGACTATTCAAAGCCATTGCGCATGCGTCGATAGATAGGGTTCTCAGCCAGCGGCTCAAAAAATAGTAGGAACGACTTTATATTTACTCCAAAATTACAATAACGTAATTAATATTTTTAAAAAAAGAAATTTAAGTAGTAAAATATTTATTTTAAAATAAAAATTTGTTTATTGATCAAGTAAAAATAAAAAACCGTATTTAAAAAGTATCAAATTTTGCTTATGTTTTACTTTTCTACAAAATAAAATATTACGCATATTATATTTGAAAAAATATTAGTTTTTATTACAGTTTGTTGATACAATCATTGATTAGTCATTAAATATTAGTTGAAAAAGAGCAGCATATTAAAAACAATGAGAAAAAGAGTTAACTTTCTATTTTTTCAAGCTCTATTATCACTCTTTTAAAAAATTTAAAAAATTAAAATGTCATTTAATAATTAATACAATATATACAGGGATAGGAAATTTAACTTGATTGAAGAGAATCAATCTCGAATCAAGAGAACAATTTTGAAGAAACTGATATGTTTGATTACAGAGAATAAATTCTTGAGGCAAGAAAAATAAACTCAGACTAATAATGCTTTCTTGGCTGAAGAATTTGCTTTCTTGACTCCGATATATCAGCTTCTCCAAAATCAATATCCTGAATTAAGTTTTATCTTTCATCAGTGTATTACATTTGCTTATTATCTAATCGAAGTCCGATTCTTCGCTGCTTTCACAATCACAGCTGTCACTATTGTCGTCAAAAGATGAATTATCAAAATCCAGCACATTATTAGTTTTACTACACAAAAACACTTCTTCATTTTTCTAAAATGTTAACTTAACTTTAACAACGTAATAACAAGTTGAATAAGTAAATAATATCAACAGTATTGTGTACAACCAGCTCCAAAACGTGGTTATAATATAAGAATAGTTCACTGTTGAGAACCCTATCTATCGACGCATGCGCAATGGCTTTGAATAGTCACACAGCTGGCATTCACCATCCTCATCTAACAAGTGGCGTTGCGCGCTAACTCTCTTTCACTTTATCTCGAATATCTCGCGACTTTAACAAATGGCACCCCTAATTTGCGGCTATTTTTTCACAGGCAGCGGCATATCATAATATTAGAAAAAAATTAGCTTTAATTTGATGTAATAAACAAGCGTGTAAGTCATGAACGTATAAATAAATCAAAATATTACCTGCTTACACCTGGCTGCGAGGTAGGTGCGGCCGAGCGTGCAACGGCTCCTATAGATTTTTGAATTCTTTACACACATTATTATGATGTGGATGACATTTTATTTAAAAGAGAAGTGAACGAAATTTTTTTGGAAAATTAATTAACATTAATTTAATTAAAATTACTTGCGGCCACTTTTTACTGGCTGCGTGTTGATCAATGTATTCTCCTATTCATAAACGTATGTAGAAATGTGTGTTTTGCTCAAAACGTAATGAACGTAGTGTTTTTGCAGCGGGATCTCGTACTATAAACCTGACTTGGAAAACAAACGCAGAGCGATCTCTTTCGCAGGATCTTAATTAAATATTGGATTAGGGCGCCAAAAATTTCGTTCATTTTAATGCATCCAAAACACAATCATGTTCCTTGTCGCGAAAAGAGTCATCAAATACTTATCCTCTACTTATGAACGGCCAAGTCTCACAGAGCAAAGACAACTTTAATCTTGTGAGCGTCACATTTGAAAGTAACCTTAACTGGCATAAACACATTGTATCTATAGCCACGGCAGCTTCAAAAAATCTTGGATTTCTCTTTCGAGCCAAAATGTATTTTTCCCCTTCTAATTTATACATTTTATATGTGTCCCAAATCCGACCTTCCTTGAAATATTGTTCTCATATCAGGGGCATGGTGTCCCCCACAACCCTAAGCATTCTTGATTCCATCCAAAGAGGAGCTGTTTGTCTCATTATTGATCCTTCACTTACAGAAAGGCTTCCTCTCTTGCCCATCGTCGGGATGTGGGGATTTATCGCTTTTTTATAGGTACTCCCATGGCTTCTGCTCTAAAGAATTGTCCAGAATAGTTCCTCCACTCACGGTTCCCCCAAAGAAACTCGTGGTGCCGCGCGTATGCACCTCTATATGGTCCAACTGGACAGGCCCCGAACTTCCCACTTTGTTCGTTCTTTTATCCCTAGAGTTTCTAGTTTGTGGAACCTGCTGCCCGCGGAGGTCTTTCCTTTCCCCCAAATCTTCAAGTATTTAAGTCCCGTGTTAACAAACTCCCTCTTACCTTGCTTAAGACACCCACGGTACGTTAGTATTTAGGCTTTAAGCCTTCGTGGTTTGTCCAAAGATAAAAAAATAAAGATAACTAGACAAGTGCTTGGGGTAAAAGAGCCTTTCATCCACAACTTTGATGAATTAATTTAGTATCCACGTCTAAATCACTAGCACATGCATTAAATAAGGCGCACATGCGGTAAATACTAGAATTTTTATAGGTATTGGTTCTTGGAAAATCTAGATAAAAGACTCTTTTTTTCTCTGCTATTGCTGTATTTAATAGAAAATGGAAGTTTAGCTAATATTTCGGCCGATTCAATTTAATTAGTTAATAGTTTAAACATGTAGGTTAGACATTTTTTAACATTTGTTTAACATCTACAGTAATAAGATAATAGAAAACGCACTTCACTACAGATTGCACTGATGATAGCCAACGTTCGATGAGAACTTGGCACCTGAAGAAGAAGAATTAAATATATTTTTTTAACCTATAATTTTTACCGGTTATCTAATTATAAATTTGTTTCCTTATTTTACCTCCTGCAAGATAAACAAAAATCAGTTTATTGGGTTAGTTCTGTAGTTTTAAAATCACTCTGACAGAAAAGTATTATTTTAAAATAATTAAAAACAAAATATTATTTTTCCTTTTACTATTACCCGTTAATGAGTATATCAGCATACTGTTTATATCTCAAAAATTAGCAATAACCCAGCAAACACTATTTGCCGGCAATGTACATTTTTCATATTGGCATTGATGGTAAAGCATTGGCAATTGGTAGCAATATTATGCCAACATCTTATACGCATTAAAAACTCAACCCTAAATAAACACTTAATTGCCAATAAATTTTACATGCAGGCGAATTGCCGGCAAGCATACAAAAATGGCGGCATACCAATCCTGATTAAATAAAACAGGCGTTTTTGTTGCAGGCAAATAAATATTGGATTTTTGAAGGCAAACCTTCAACGCATATTCATACTTTTTAAACCATATTATTAACATTGGTATTTAACTAACATTAAAGCAATTTTTTTGATCTGTTTTTTATAATGGCAGCTAAACAACATTATTTTATGTTTTTTACATAATTTAAAGGAAATGGCCTTTTCATAACATTTTATGTTAAAAATCATGGAAATAAAAATTAGGTCAAACAAAATGTTTATTATGTATTTTGGAGGGAATAAAAATAAAATGATGGTCTTTTTAAAGAAAAGAGTTTTTTAATAGACATAATTAAATGTATTCATTACCTAATAAGTGTGTGTTGTGTGATTAATTGGTGATGGCTAGTCGAGAAGGCAAGATATTCAAGTAGACTGTTAGGAGCTGTAAACATTTTATTTAAAACTTTATTAAAAGTTTTAAAGACGTGTTAATAAAAAATATTATATATATTTAATAGTTTTTTGACACACCGACAGATGGCGTAATGGACAATAAACTACTACGTTTCTTCAATATCTTCGCTTTTTAACGTCTAAACCGTACCCATTAGACAAAAATAAATTGTGAGCGGTCTGCGGTAGGTGATCTCACTTAGCTTTGAAAGAAATATCTTCGGGTAGTGTAAAAATCTGCATCTCCAAGTTGGACAGTGTTCCGAGAGATGGTACTTTGCATTGCAAGGAAATTGCATGCAGTAAGGAGTTTTTTCCTATTTTAATTTTCAAATAAAATATCGCATCATTTTAGCTTTTAAAAAATATATGCGACAATTTTCGTCAATAACACGTCAGCTAGCTGCTTGGGAGTATCTGCATTTGCCCACTTTCGTGTCTTTTTGTTATTTTTTTGCCAATAACTTATTAATGATGGATGTCATCATCTTAAACGCATTTTTTGCCAATAACTTATTTATGACGGATGCCATCACTTTATCTGCAACGCGTGGCCTAATAACCCACTTTCGCGTCTTTTTGATACCTTTTGCCAATGCCTTGCCATTAAAGAGTGTTGGCAATGCCAGTAAATTAAATGTACAACGCCGGCAAAAAATGTTATATGGGAATTGACTTAAAGTATGTTATACATTTTTTAATATACAGTTTATTTCATTAAAAAAACAACTTGACAATAAAAATTTTGTTTTTGAGACACCTTGTATACCCTAAGAAACAATGAAAATCCTATTATCGATTTGCAAGACAACAAAGTCGGATTTTGCTAGTACGATAAAAAGTAAAAAATGGTTTTCTTTAAAAATCAATGTTTTTTTGTGATTAAAATAATTTTTTTAATATTATATGTTTAACAAACTTACCAAATGTTTTACATTCTTGAGCAAAATCTTTTGCAAACATAACTCCTTTAAATGGTTGCTTCGTTGTGACTGTTATGTTTACGTTTTGGGAATCACAGACTATTTTGATGTCAGCTATTTTATTAACGAATAATTTTGCAGGATATCTTTGGCTAGGAGGAAACGCTGATAATGTTGGACACACAAGAATCACTAATATGTAGCATAAAAAAACAAAAACGGAATTGCCATTTTAGTTGCATTTGGACCTAAAAAAAAATCCGGAATAATAGTGTAAATGTAAAAGAGTATAAGTTGTTGTAAGAAAAACGATTTAAGTTAGACACTGGGTACCATTATTAAAATTGGGTTATTTTTTATTTAAAATCTAAAACCGTCATAAAATGTAGGGTGTTTCATTTAAAAAATTATTATTCAACTTTGATACGTCAATTTTTTGGAAGATTCTGTATAGCGGGAGCGCAATTAAGGGGAGGTAGAGGGCGTTTAATTCCCCCAAAATTATTGAGCATTTTAAATACATACTGTTTTTCGGCAAATATATTTTATAAACCAGGACTAAGCCCCCTAAAAACCAGCGGATAGTTGCGCCACTGCTGTATAGGCTAAAATATTTTAATTAAGGGTATTTCAGAAATATGGGATTACACTTCTACGGGTTATTCAGGGCAACAGTAGAAAACATTTGGGTATAGGGACCCATGTCCGGAAAAGAGTCACTACGGATCTACAGCCTTAAGACGCGGTAAAATTTAGAAAGACGATGAATTGCCTCTATACAATTTAATGCATTTTATTTTTGCCTTTTAATATAATATCATCGCAAAAAAAAAATTAAAATATTAAATAAAAAAAAGTAATAATTAAATAAAAAATAAATTAATACAATATTTGAACATTGGCATTGGCATTTTAAACAATTGTTATGGTATATAAATAAAAGGCAAAAATTAAATGGATTAAATTGTTTTTAGGCAATTCATAATTGCAAATTTTAACACGTCCTAGGGCTGTAGATCCGTAGTAACACTTTTCCGGACATGGGTCCCTATACCCAAATGTTTTCTACTGTTGCACTGAATAACCCCTAGAAGTTTGATTCTACAGTTCTGGAACACCCTGTATGATGTGGCCTTATTTTACCTTTACATTATGCTTATAAATTTACTAAAAAAATACATAAATATCTGGCTATAGATTGTGTTGAATATGGTGGATTTTTAAAAAGCTTTAAGAAAATTCCATATTATGTCCATCTAACTTAATTACTTTCGGAAATATGGCCATCCAAATCAGGTATTTAGGTAATTTTAAAAGCACCGACATTTTGTAGTGGTGAAGGTATTGATTTTATATTCTAGGGTTGTAAAGTACCTGTCAGGAGCTTTAAAATGATGTGCCACAAGACCCCCTTTCCTTTTAATTTTTTTCGCAATATGGCGCCTAGCTGTCATCTTGACATTTAGAGCTGTATTTGTATTGTATTGTAATTGATATGTAAAAAATGCTGACCTTGGTCATAAAATATTGTTTTAAGCTTCATGAAAATATACCGATGGTTCAGAAGTTAGAAGGGGGCGACAGACTTTAGGACCTCACTGTATATTTTCCATACATCTTACTGTATAAATGTTTTTAACAGTTTTTTTTTATTTTTGACAATTAAAAATCAGCCTTTAATATCCAAACATATTTCTAGTATTAAAAATCGAATCTAAATTAGGTGGATATGTCATGTGGTACTATGATAGTTAACGACGTCAAAAATTATAATTTGAGTAATATTTTTCCCTAGAGACATATTTTCTTAAATAAAGTAAACAAACTACCATTGTAATGATGATATATTATTATACATGAAACAAATTTGTTTTTTTTTTAAATCCAAAAATGCAATGCATTTATATACAATTTGTTGCAATGGTAATTTAAATATAAATAATAATTTTTTAATTGTGCTATTAAAAATCGCACGTTTTGTACATCAAGAATAATGATATACCAGAGCATTATTCCTTAAAATCAAATTTGCATATTTTCACTTCGCTGCATGACATATTGTTTCCGTAATTTTTGTTTTGTTGCGGTAACAGAAACATAAATTTTGTAGTAGCATAAGTTAAAACAGACTATTTATTTGTCAAGAAAAATAATACATTATGTGAATCAATTCTTTCAGATTTCTACACACATCTACATTGAGGGTAAAATTAGTTTTAGTAGTTTTTTCGTCATTTGGGACAGGACACTTAAAAAGTGTTTGAAAATTTTAGAAATTTCAAATACTTTTTTAAATGACTAACATTTTTTATCACTTGCGTCAATAAAGCCTTTTTTCGAAAGTGTTCAGAAATTTCTGCCATTTTAATATATATTTTTTAACATGGTTTTTTTATATTATTTTAAATTAGAAACCTTTCAGCGGGCCATTTTTTAAACAATATAAATGTTATTTATTCAGGGTGTTCAGCAACTCTACCAATAAACTTTAAAGGATGATTCTTTAACGAAAAATAAGAATCCAGCTTTATATAAA